>PVJO010016613.1:0-41470 GCA_004026905.1 Hystrix cristata
CCCCCCTTTCATCTTACTTTTCTTTTAACCTTCTTCTTTATCCCCCTTTTCCCTATCTAGTTCTCTCTTTTGAATACAATAACTATTTATTGTATTTGTTTTGTTTTTGAGCAATGGGGTGAGTAGAACTTTAACCAGCTTTCTCTCTGCTGCTTCATCTGTACTTTGATATGACAGTTCCTGAATACAAAAGCTGTTTCTCTTTTTGCCTCACTTGCCTTAAATTCTTACCCATCTGCCTAGAAGCCTCCTGCTCTTCCTTCAAAACCCACTTTGAGTCTCCTCTCTACAGCCTTCTGCTACTCCTAATTGGACGATCCCTCCTTTCTCTGCTCCACAGCACATGGTTTCTGCTTCCATTTTTATACGGGCACATTTCTGCTGCAGTCAGTGCGCATACTGTCTCTACAACTATGGATTTTTACATCTGCACTGCTTGGCAAAATGAGACTTGAGAAATGTTTGTGAACAGATGAACCAATCTCCTCACTTGATAGCTGAGGAAAACTGAGATCTAAAGTATCTTATCTGAGATTATACCAAAGCCAAGACAAGACGCCAGAGTTTGTGGTTCCCAGGCCAACTCTCCTTCTGCTATGTAGTTATTAATAGGATGGTAAATGATAATTGTTTACTTTTTTAATTACTGGTGTCTCCGGTAAGTCCACATTGCAAATAGGAATTCGGTGGGTATTTAAGCAAGGATCGGCTGTGCTAAAAGTATTTGTAAACATTCTTTACAGCTATGTTACATAACTTTTTTTGTTTTAAGTCTGTTTCAATACAGACAAGTGAGTTTGACTCCTCAGATGAAGAACCTATTGAAGATGAACAGACTCCAATTCAGATCTCCTGGTATGTTAACCTTTCTAATCAATGATGAGCTAAGATATTTGATTTCATAATCTTTGTAGAATATAGAGCATATACTGAAAATATTAAATAATTCTCTACTGCTGAGTATGTAACTCTAATCTTTAAGGAAATCTCTAAGTCCACAATTCATTTACTATGATATAGAATATGGCTTTTTTCTTCTTGTTTGAGAACATCTTAATGGAATCCAGTAAGTAAGGAGTAGAGGTAAGATTTTGAAGTGGTCTCCCACCAAAATCCACTTATTCAGGGTTGGGGATTTAGCTCAGTGGTAGATTGCTTGCCTAGCAAGCACAAGGCCCTGAGTTCAACCCCAGCACCAAAAACAAAACAAAACAAAATCTACTTATTCTTTTTAAGACAAAAATAATTTACCAAATATAGGATAAAATATTTAATCATTTGTTATTAAACCCTAGCTAATACTTTAACTATTTGCCACAGCAATGCCTCTATCAGCAGACTGTTTCAGATAAAAGCCACATAGATACAACCAAAAAGTGTCTACATATAGTCTACTTCTAGCACTGCCTTTCATTCCCCCTTTAAACCCTTTTTTAAACTCAAAAGCTCATCTAATTTCCAATGTCTGATAGTATTTGTGTGACATCTCCTGTTTTCTTCTAAATTTTTCTCCTGACTAGCAGCCAAGGTGAGCCTCCATCCCTCAGTACTACAAACCAGAAATATGATTTCTTAACATTATTTCATTTTAATCAAAATCCTTTACAAGGAATGGGTAGCCTGTGGTTTTTCACTGTATGAAATGATATCTGTTAAGGTAGCCCTACCCAAAAAACCCTTAAACTAGTAATGTAAATGAGTGCTAGAGATGAACTTGTCAGATGTCACTCTCCAGCTCATTTCCCTAAGGTAGAGTATTCCTGCCCTGAAATTTGATATGCTCCAAAATCCAAAAATTTTGGGGATCAACTTGGCATTCAAAAAGCTTGAGGTTTAGGGGTTGGGGATTTAGCACAAGTGGTAGAGTGTTTGCCTAGCAAGCACAAGGCCTTGAGTTCGATCCCCAGCACCGCCCCCCAAAAAGCTTGAGGTTTAAAACATTTAGGGCATGTCTATGCGAATATTTCAAAAGCCAAAAACTCCAAAATCTGAAATAGATATGGTCCTCAGCATTTCATATAAGGGATATTCAACCTATAATACAAAATATCTCAGGTAAACATACCACAGATTCACCCCAGTATACTGTATGCAACCTGTTGTGATCTAAGCATTGGTATCTTTAAGGTAAATTTAAATGAAGTTGTCATTTTAGCACTTGAATTGGAGCAAAGTAAATAAGTCCCTGTTTAAAAACTTTTAGTATTTCTAGGCCTTTTTGTAATGTACCTATTGTTATTAACTGTGAATTTCTGTTTGGTGATTTCTGTAAAACTTTAAACAGTCCTATTCACTGCCAAGTACTCATGTTGGTTAAGTTGAATTTCCACTTAAAACTTTTTAAGCAACTGAAAACTGAACTCGACAAATGTGACTTTTCAGGCTACCTCTGTCTCACGTGAATTGCTCTCAGTTTCTCGGCGTATGCGCTCTTCCAGGTAGGTGAGCCTGCAGCGGGCCTCCTGTCGTACCCTTAGGACAGCTTTCATTGGCTCACACATCCTCTGTGTCCCGAGCAGTAGGAGAAGGTCCTGGACCAGCAGTGGGGAACTCAATTTTGGAGCCCTAGAAAGGAACATAGACCTAACTCTTCAACACTTCTAGACCTGCATTTAGAGCTCTGTTTCTGATTTAGCTATTTCAGTGAAACTCAAACCCTGAGGTACCAATGACACTGAAGACCACAGTCAGGTACATGTTACAGAAATACACACAGAGAGTTGGACGAAGGGTTCCTTCAGCTGGCATTGACGGATCCTTACAATTATATTCCTAAGATTCTAAGAAAGTAAAATACGTATTAAAATGGAGTTGAAACATATAAATGATCATGTGGAATGACTTTCTAAAGTAGCTATATATGTATTTAAATATGCCTGTTATAAATGACTAAATCCTGACTTTTTACTTCACCTTATTATTATGTATAGGTTGCAAATTTAAAGATGTTAGAAGAAATATTCAGAAAGATACAGGTAGGTGTAATATGAGACAACCATACAAATAGTTCTTTGAAAAACTGTAATATTGTCAAAAGGAACAAACTACTATAGTCTTAATATATAAAATAAGTGTTCATTATTTTATGAGGTCTCAAACCATAAACTCACTTTAATATCTAAATAAGTATTTGTGAAGGACACAGAGAACTCATTATTTATGTAAACATGGCTTTGCTTTTTCACTAATTATGAATTATATTGAAGTTAAAATGTGTAGGGGGAAAAAATAGGTAAATAAAATAGATTTTGCACGCCCCAGATATTTGATCACACTGTTCCCTGCAGAGCTGACCGTAGAAATGAAGCCTGGGCTGGGAACCTAGAGGCAGCAGTGAAATTGTCCATCTTGGAAAGAAAATTTAGAAAGCCAGCATCCTGGTGGGAAAGGCAGAGTGGGAACTGGTCTTCCACGCCCAAGGATGTTCATACCACTGCAGCCTCAACTTTAAGGATTTTGACACATAGGTGGCATGATACTAACAAGAGTGAATTTTCAAAATATTTTATTCTGGTTGGCCTCGAATATCTGAAGCCTACTAGTCCCACTGATATCCTTATAATACAGAAAACAAAAATGTGTATTGTACTTTATTATTTACCTAGCAAAAGAGACTTAAAGAGGCTAATAGATGAGTTGACCCTTGCAGTATATTCATAAAGATTTTTCTGCCTTAGACACACCCACCATGGTAAGAAATTTCCATTTGGATAACATTTAAGTCATAAGCAAATTATAACTTAAATCACTGGTTCAAGACCAATCTCAGGCAGTTTGGAATAGAAGGCATTTCTAGATTTTTTTATGAAAAGCTCTTTTTTTTCTTTGAGACAAGATCTAACTATGTAGTTCAGACTGGCCTCGAATTCGCAGTGATCCTCCTACCTCAGCCTTGTTTTGCAATCAAATATTAGATGAAATCCAGTATATGAACAGACAGGAACATCTGCTGGGGGAGACCAAGCTCTCCCTGCAACAGTTCCTGGGGTATCTCCTCCAAGTGATTTCTAGGAAATATCAGACAACCAGGCTTTGCTTGGGATAGGAGAAATTATCCAAAGGGCACAAACGGCAAAGACACCTTCCAACTATAGATGTAGGGAGTCGTGAGAAAGGGCACTTTATACCTTGGCAGCTAAATATCCTTGTGTCTAGTGATGGGGGGCAGTCTTAGCTCAGAATAACTTATTTTGAAACAAATGATTTAAAATAAATATTGCCATAAGGAAGTGTATAGAATTCTTATAATAATGTTTCTCAGTTCATATCCGTAGGGTAAACATAGTTTCATACATTCAATATAGTTAATGCTTTATTTTCTAGGGACCGAGTCTACTCCATAAAATTAAATACACAATTGTGTGTGGTACATTGTACATATGAGTGAGAACACAAGAGCTATGACTGGAGATTTTATATACAATGCTTGCAGTAAAACAGCAAAGCAATGAAGTATATGAGAAAAAGAAAATGTGCTATCATTCCTCCTCAACAGTTTTTTGGGTGGTCTGGTTTGGTTTTTGTTTGTTGCAGTACTGGAGATTGAACCCAGGCTAGGCAAGCACTTTACCACTGAGCTGCATCCCCAGCTCTTTTTATTTTTAAGATAGAGTCTCACTAAGTTGCCCAAACTGACCTCCAACCTGTAATCCTCCTGCCTCAGCCTCTCAAGTAGCTGGGATTACAGGCCACTATGCCCAGCTCAAGGGTTTCCATTTTTGAGTACTTGGTATTCTCAAATTTATTTTAAGGCAATATTTATTGCAAAAACAATTTTTTGCAGGAAGAACAACAGAACTGACTTAGCTTAAAATTCAGTAAAAAGTATTTTGATTTATAAATCAATTAGGTTTAATTCTAATTACCTTCTGGTTCCACTGTTATAAATAGGCATTTCAAATCTATGAATTTTTACTTGTTTTTAGTTTGGCTTCATGCTCACTTCGGCAGCACATATACTAAAAAATAGTTTGGCTTAAGAAACTTCATATCCTCCCTGTCAAACATATTTAAATTTGTAATGTTTTGTGTGTGTGTCTGTGTGTATCTTGGCCCACTGGCAGAAGAACTAAAGAGTTGTGGCATACAAGACATATTTGTTTTCTGCACCAGAGGGGAACTGTCAAAATATAGAGTTCCAAACCTTTTGGACTTCTACCAGCAGTATGGAATTATCCCTCACCATCATCCCATCCCAGACGGAGAGACGCCCGACATAGCCAGCTGCTGTGAAATAATGGAGGAGCTTGCAATCTGCCTCAGAAATAACCGCAAAACCCTCATACAGTATGTTCTCCTTTTCTCCACCCACTACATGAGAAAAATCCCAGGCAAAATGATTTCTTGAATTGTTCAGTTATTAACCTACCTCATATTTTGGTTGCAAGGATTAAATGAACATAATGCATGGGAAGTATTGCCCAGTGCCTAGCACAGAGTAAGTGCCCAGATATTTACTGTTCCTACTTTTCAAGAACAAGACAACAGATAAGTAGATTTGGAAATTTTTAGAATAAGGTTATAGGGGCTTTTTTCCTTTAGTTTTGTCTTAGACCGTTAGTTGCAATTTTGGGACTGCCCTCCCACATTATTCTTGTTGCACAATAACGTCTCACGTATTGGCGAGCATATTATTTGCTTTCAATAGCAAGAAAGCTCATTTTTTTCATAATTTACAGCAAAAAAAAATCGTTCCTAAGCAAGAGTAATCTTAAAAACTGTGACTCAAAAATTATATTTGATACAAATTTGCTAGCAGAGTGAAATGGGACTCTTATTACATAAACTAGTGATAGGAATTTTGTATAAAACAAAGTTAAGGAAAGGAAAAAATAAGGAGCAAAGGTGTAAGAAAGTGACAACAGGCAGGAGAGTGTCGCATCACGAAGATAAGAAGCGGAGCTGTGGACAGTACACAATAACTGCTCTGCCCAAAGTGCAACCTGCAGGGCAGCTCAGCCAGCCACAGGGAGAAAACCTTCCCCTCACTGGCCATGTTGTGCACTTCTCATCCTATAAGCCACTCTTTTCCAGAACAGGGTAGGGTGCTAAGTAGTTTGACACCTCAAAAACCCCAGAGGTGTCTTAGGTCATTGCTTTGAGCTAGAGGTACAGGAACCACACCCAGTAGCCATGTAGTTACCTTCTCCCCTTCACCCTGCAGTCCAGGGACCTCACACCAGCGGTGCCTGTTCCGAAGGCAAACCCACTAGCACAAGGGTCTTTGGGCACAGAGCACCTGTTTGTGGCCAGGCTCAACTGCAATGTACGAGAAATGTAGCTTACCAGCTTGGCAAGAAAGAACTAGAAGGCACCCTACATCCTACAGCTTCCAAACTTTCCCAAAGCAGTGTCTCTCCTCTCGTTCTGATCGGAAAGGCAAAATGGCAGGGTAGCTTCCGTTGTCTTTGCTTAATTTTCTGCTAAACACAGGCAAAATAATGTTAGCTAGGTGGGGCTAGTGAAAACATTTTCCAGGTTGGGGATGCATTTTTCTAAAGAGTTCTGTTTTTTTAATAAATATTTGAAAGCAGCCTCTGCTGGCTTCCAGAGCCACGCACTAGTTCAGTTTACTGAAGCTTAACAGCCCTGACCTTCGATCAGAACATAAACAAGATGGACAGACAGACAGGTCACCTTGTGTATGTTGAATGTTTCAGGCTGCCATACAATAAAGGATTCGGTAGCTAGGAGTTTTCCTTGTTCTAGATCTTTCGAAGGTGTCCAAAATGACTCCTCTCGATAAAGATAATTTTCTGTCCATTCTGCTGCCTGTAAGAGCCCACGTTGCTAGACAGCTGCAAGCTTATCCCTCAGCAAGGAGGTCTGATAAGTTTTTTCACTGTCCTGTCCCCTGCCAGTGCTTTCTCTGGCTTTCACTGGACATTTTGAGCCCTTTATGCAACCAGTGAACTGCGCACCTGCTGTACTGCATTGTTTCCTTGGGCTACCATAGCAAAGTGCCATAAACTGGATACCTTACAACACAGTAATGCTCTTCTTCCCTGTTCTGGAGGTCAAAAGTCCAAAATCAAGGTGTTAACAAAGATATGCTCTCTCTTGCCTCTTTCTCACCTGTGGGCTGGCTGTCAACCCTCAGCATCCCTTGGCTCGTGGCTGCACCACTCCCATCCCTGCCTCTGTCATCCCGCGGGTTCCTGTGTGTCTTGTGTCTTGTATGGAGTTTTCCTCCTCTGAAGACAGTAGTTATGTTGGATTAGTGCCCCCATAACTTCATCTCAACTTGGTTATACTTGCAAATAAGGTCACATTCACAGGTACCTAAAGGGACAAGGACTTCAGCCTGTCTTTTCGAGGGACGTAATTCAACCCGTATCACCCACTGTGTACCAGATACACACTATGAAGTGAGGCACAGTCCCCACCCAGGGGGAATGCACCACTAACAGCACAATTCATAAATGCAGGAAGATCGCAGGATCCTCCCCACAGGCACACAGAGTCAGTTCAGGAAATACACTGAGCTGGGTTTCGAAAGATGAGTAGGCATTCATCAAACAGAGAAGATGAAAGTGCCACAAACTGTAAAGTAGTAGTAATCTTGCAGAGAGCCCCTAAAATGATCTACTTCTGTCTGTGTGGATATAGAACCGGATCTCTCTGAAACAGGCATACAGGTGGGGCTCTAGAAATCAAGCTCATGTGTAACTCTAGGGCTCAGTACTCATTTTGCCCACGAATCCTACAGTATGGGAAGTATCTATAGCCTTATCTACCATTCACTACAGTACTTGATGGTAAGTCATCAGTACTGAACCAGGTTCATACACCCTCTATACAAATTAGAAGATGTGTGATTTGGTTTTTAAGATCTTTGTAGATAACTGAAAATACAGTTTTGCAGCTTTGAGGTTGATCTTCCTTTTTCTGGATAATCTATGTCTCCAAGAGCTAGATAATAGTAACTAACAGTCATTTACTTCCTACTCTGTGCCAAGATCCAAGCCTTTCACAGATGCTCCCTCATTCAGTCCTCCCTGATGTAGGTATTAATGCTGTCGCTGTCTTGTAGGTAAACGAGGCCCAACAAGCTTGAAGATCGTGCAGATCTCACACATCCTGCCAGGGACAGACGTAGGCCAAACTTTAAACTTCTACGATTTGCTACTTCTGTACACTCTTAGGAGATGAACGGAGGGTTATTATTTGAATAGCATTCAACCTATAAACACCAGATTTGTTTCTAAAACAGGAAAAAAGAATCAAAGTGGCACTTAGGAAAAAGCCTGCTTTCTATCTATTTAATAATACACTGCATTTCTCAGATGTAGATCTCGGTGTTTACAGCAATCCAGGAAAAAGCCCTGTCTACTTTGACCCTTACAGGTGTTCAGAATACTTCCCATCAAATAAATAAATAAGTGCAGTTTACTTCTGATTGATCAAATCAGTTAATCCGTGTGTGCTAAGCATAAGAGTTATAAATGGTAGGCAGAAAAAACAAGTCTTTATTTGTAACTTGGGATGGAAAATATATATATATACAAACTTCAAAACTGTATTTCCCTTTCAGCTGTTATGGAGGACTTGGGAGATCTTGTCTCGGTAAGAAATATATTTTTATTATTAATTTTTTTAACCTCAGAGTAGCCAAATTCCTTTTCCTGCGCCCTATATTCGCTTTATATTAAAATGAGACAAAACGCAATATAAGTTCCCAAGACTCAGAGCATTTAAACTTCCAAACTTGGGTGTTCCCTAGAAAGCCTAGATGGAAAGGAGGTTATTTTCAGCTTTTTAGAGGACTCTGTACAGCATCATTTACAAGTCTTAGCACCTGCATTCTTATTTTCCTAATGTTCTCCCCATGTAGGTATTACACTTGGCATAACTTTTAAATAGGCAACATACATATAAAAACCAAAGTTAATTACGTATTTTATGTTCATTTTTAAAAAATTTAAATGTGCAGGGAAAACAAAAATAGTTCATGAAAACTCTGACTAGAGTAAGAGTTATTTCTTTTAGTATTGAACAGCATCAAAATGAACAACCTTTGTGTTTCAAAGGATGCTATCAAAATTAAAGACAACCCATAGTTGGAAAAAATATTTCCAAACCATATATTTGATGAACTTATACCTAGAATATATATTCTTACAACTCAGTGTAAAAACACAACACAATTTAAAAACTGGGTTAAACGATCTAAATAAACATTTCTCCCAACAAAATATATAAGTGGCCAGAACTGCAGATTTAGCTCTGTGGTTAGAGTGCTTGTCTTGCAAGTACAAGGCCCTGAGTTCGATCCCCGGCACACACACACACACACACACACACACAAAAAAAAAAAAAACCAAACTAAAAAAATATATATATTTTCAATATATACATGAAAAAAGTGTTCACCATCATTAGTCATCAGAGAAATGCAAATCAGAACCACGGTGGTTGCCACTGGACACCCAAGCAAGATGGCTGTAATTAAAACAAACAAAACCTGGAAAGTAACAAGTATCAGTGAGCGGAATCAGAGTCCTCAAACACCGAGGGCAGGAGTGTAAAATGGTGCAGCTACCTTGGGAAATTAAATCTGTTCCTCAGAGTGAACCAGAGTTACCACAGGACTCAGCAATTCCACTCTTAGACATAGACACAAAAGAAATAAAACACAGTTCACACAAACACTTGGATAGGAGTGTGTTTACAGCAGCATTAATCATAGCAGCCGAAGAGTGGAAACAGTCTGAATGCCAACCAACTAATGAATGGATGAACCCAGTGTGGTACCTCCGTCCACACAGTGGAACAGCAGCCGGCCATAAAAAGGAATGAATGGATACATGCTACACTATGAACCTTGAACACAGAAGCGAAGTCACAAAAGTCCACATATTATACAATCCCATTTATAGGAAATGTCTAGAATGTGCAAATCTGCAGAGACAACAAAAAGAAGATCAGTGGTCACTCAGAGCAGAGATTATTGGGGTCATAAGGAAGGGTGGCAGCAAAGGTACAGGGCTTTCTTTTTGACAAAAATGTTCTAAAATTGACTGTAGGTAACATTAAAATTCACTGAGTTGTACACTTTAAATGAATAAAAATTTTAATAAGCGGATGAAGCATATAGTATATTAATTACTTCTATCTTAAAAAAAAAACAAAAACAGAATGAAACATGCTCAACTTTGATTCCAGGCCCATGGTCATTTCAGATCACAATGTAACTGTCAAAAGCACACACCGAAAGGTCCTAGTCTTTTAATTCATGTGAGACAGTTACACCACATTGAGTCCTCAGCATCAAGACGAGTCTAATTAAATATCAAATGTCCTGCCCTCTCACTAGTTTTGATTGTTCTGTATGTTCTCTTAGTAGCCGCTTGTCTCCTCCTATACCTGTCTGACACGGTATCACCACAGCAAGCCATAGACACCGTGCGAGATGTCAGAGGGTCTGGAGCCATACAGACCATAAAGGTAAGGAGCTCAGCCTTCCTGTGGGGTTGTGGTTAGGAGCAGCCTGTTGCACAAACATACAATGTAATGCTACAACCAAAAGGGCACTCAGGTGAAAATCCAAAGCACACTATTATTTCTAACACAGCTGTTCATTTTATTGTTTGTTTACATCACCATGTATCTGCAAAAGACTACAGTATTTTTAAAAATAATGAAAAAAAATTAAACTTTCCATTTCATTCTTCCAAGACTTACTACTGCTCAGTTTTTGTTAATTTCTTGGATAGGCTTTTGCCCAAGAAGCTCTAAAGAAGATCCTACTGTATCACTGAAACACTGAACAAAAATAGATTAATAAAACAACACTAATTGTCTTTTGCTGTGGGCATCTGAGCACCTTCCTTCAACATTTACCTTCCCCTCAACACCTGAAAAACATTACAGTGGCGATGCGAAGGATCTTAATATATATTAATCAGGATCCCAAAAGATTCTGCAGATTTCACTGTACTTGTAGATCTATAAATAAGATCTTGCCTTCTTTTCCCAAGCACCCTGTCTCAGGTTTAAAATGAGACCCTCCGAGATGTGGATTCTAAAGAATCCTGGCCTCTCAGGCAGCTCCTGGGCTTTGGTCCATCTTCCCAAGGGCCGGGCCATCACCCAGTGTCATGCACAGTAGCTTGCTGGAATTACTGATGAAGTCACCAAAAAACCTATCAGGCTAAAATGAGGTCATTCACAAAACAATCCAGACAGGATCCACTTCGCTGCACCAGGTCTGGTTATGTTCACATCAAATGATGCTTCAAATTCAGGAAGTTCAAGTTCTCTTTGACACAAAACACATAGTCACGTGTAAGTATGAATTAAGACTGTGTCCTCCATCTTTAATCCTGGAGAGATGAGGCACTAGTGTGGGCTGGCAGTCCATCGCCCTGACATCCTGTGGCAAACAGGCAGCAGATGTCTCTGCTGATTTCCAATTTCAGCGTCCCAGGAATGATATGAAATGAGATGACTGACAGAATGAAAATACCCTTTAGGAAACTATTTAAACTCCAAAGAAAGTATTTAAAGCATTTTATTTTGCTTATGTTAAGATTAGTTAGTATTTCTTTTTTTTTTTTTCTAAGAAAATCATTCCAAATGGATTGTCATCACAAAAAGCAGGATGGGGCTCCCATAAATAGATTTTCTTGGATGTTACTGTTGATTGCCCCAGCCCCACATATTCTGTAGAGAAAAATATCCCTGTATATTACTGTATTTACTGTTTGCTATCCTATTTGGTTCCCCACCGGTAAAGGAAGAAGGGATCTTCCAGGTTTACAAAACATTCATCTGTATTTCAAGTTATCTTCAGAATCTTAGGTTTTTAAAGCAATAGCTTTTCATACTGTATGCAGTGGGTCTGCCAGGTAATACTTCCCCGGGTTGCAGACAAGTCTTCGCCCACGATGTAGAATTGTTCTTGGCAAGTATTGTTCTGATTGCTGATGTCTGCTAGTAGTGTGTCTGCTCCAGTAACTAATTTTATACAAAGTATTTGAATATATCTTTATT
The DNA here is from genome assembly GCA_004026905.1 of Hystrix cristata. NCBI lineage: Eukaryota > Metazoa > Chordata > Mammalia > Rodentia > Hystricidae > Hystrix > Hystrix cristata. The sequence goes on from PVJO010016613.1 coordinate 11,995, forward strand.
TTTTCAGCAATATAATTATCTTCATGAGTTCCGGGACAAACTAGATGCCTATCTATCATCAAGAGATTCACTATCAAGATCTGTGTCAAGATGAATTCCAAATCGAATACATAGGACCATGTCTGAAATTTCCAAGTTCTGTAACATAATTTGTACTGAAACACAGCCACTAGTGTTGTCAACTTGAATGTATATGTCCAGATATTTTAAAGCTTTTATTGACAAAATTCATTGTCTTTCGTCTCGTGATGGAGGGATAGAAAAATTAGTACAGTTCTCCTTTTAAAAATGCACTATATGGGTTGGGGATTTAGCTTAGTGGTACAGTGCTTGCCTAGCAAGCACAAGGCCATGAGTTCAATCCCCAGCACCCCCCCCAACAAAAGTAACTTAAAAATGCACTGTTCTGGTACTTAACCTAGACTTAATGCTGGGGGAAAAAAAATAGAAAAGTACTTGCATATCTTAACTATTTACCCCACTTTTCCCTCAGGTTACCACTGGAAACTACTAGCTGGCATAAGATATAGTAGTATGAAGTTATATTTGAATACCCACATTACTTTTAACTTTCTCCCTCTATTCCTCCTGAAATTCTCCCGTTGTTTTTCTGTTTCTTAAACTTACAAAACAGTAAGAGACCCTGACTAAGTCCCCTCCCTCCCAGCACTAGACAGACTCCAACAGGTGTTCTCCAGCACCTGCCAGGACTTCTTCAGAAGTAAGGGATTCAGTGGTTCAGACAGGTAATCCAGTTTTAGGGCATTAATTAACTTTCCTACTCTAAAAACCATTTATTTCATAAAGTACTTAGACGCAGGTTAACTTCTGGTTCACCTCCCCCTGCACCCGTGAAACTTGTCTTTAAATTCAACTTTGAGCTCCTCGAAGCAGCCCTTGTTTACATTTGGGCTGTAAACGAGGATCATGTGTCCAAGCCACCTTTTTTAACAGACAGCAGTGGTTTCTGTACCACACAGCATCCTCATGGCTCTCTTGGCTACCGTAACCACAAGGGTGACCACTGGTCACTTGGACACTACCACTGGCCTGCAGGTCATATGCACTTCCACAAGACGAAGATACATCAAAAGTGAGTTTTTAAAAACACATATGATGACCGAGGCTTCTGGCTGCTGCTGAACTACTTGAATTTCACCCAGAACAGTCACTAGTGCTGCCTGGGAACTTCAGGCCACATCACCAGTATGTTCCGTAATATAAAATCAGTATTGTAATACTCTTATGTGCATCTCAGATAAGTTACAGCTAGAGAGTTTCGGTTTTTAGAAGTACACGCTATAATAATGGATTGTCCTCCTTCGTGATTTTGGTACTACAACCAAATACAACTTAAAATCACAGTATCTGTCAAACTCTATAGATAGTCACTGAAACTGACATTAGCAAATCTTAACTTGCTCCCAATATAAATATAGAGCATATTCATAAATACTTTGGAAGGAAATTGGTATGAATTAATCCAGTCCTTTACTAATGGAATTTTCAAAGTGCATGCATCTCTCAATTTCCACTCCAAGTGCTAAGCCTTCTACATTCAATCAAAATGCTTGACTAAACTCCATTATTTGGGGGGGGGGCGTGCTGGGGAATCAAACTCAGGGCCTTGTGCCCCAACCCCTCAACTATTTTAATACCAAGTATACCAGAAAACATCAATTATTCCATACCAGAGAAACGCGAGTGTCACTACTGAAATATAGTTGTCCAATTAAGTCTAATAACATGTAATCCCAACTTTCTAGGAGAAATCTTTCTCTGCCTAAACTGTGTGGTATTCCCCAAAATAGTGGGGTTAAGGAAGTCAGAGACCATGTGGAGTTCTGCTCATTAACACACACATTCAACCATTACCCATAAACTACACAAAGAAATATTTCAGACGGTTTTTATTAAATATACAAAAGCAAAATAAGCAAGCTCTAAGGAGTAAGGTAGACTACTTCAAGGTATTTTCTTTGGACAGTGGTACAGCACCATCAAGCTTAGATTTTAACAAACCAAGAGCACAGGTACTAACTACATTTTTATATTTCTCTTAGTAGTTTTAGGGTTTACCTAATCATCAATCCACTTAAGAAATTTGTCTGCTCCAGAACACATAAACATGACAACCAAAGAAATGCAAATATTTAGAAAAAGCATTGTACAATAAAATTAACATACATGAGAAGCAATTCATTCTTTCGCATGTCAAGATGTACATCTACTACATGCATCAGTAAAATTAAAGCAGAACAAAACCATCACTCCAATCCCGATTAGTCATCTTAAACGGTTAAAATTATTTTCTACAACAAGCAGAACAAGCAGCAGTTATCTACTCCTTTTAGACACTTTCAGAGCTCTGAATTTTAGTCAATTATTGTAAGAAAGCTAGTCAATATATTCAGAAACAGAATCACTCTGGAAAAGTAGCAGAGACCCACCTCCTAAGCTATATTACTAGTAGCAGAGACTTATCAGCTGCTGGTCTAACTGCAGATCAATGATTGGAGTGAGCAAAAGAGTTTAAAACTGTTTGAGACTAACATTAATAGTTTCAACATTAATAGTTTCATAAAACATGAGTACTTTTATGAATAGTACAAGATTATCAATATTTTTCTTCCCTCTCTAAAATGAGCATTGTCTTAGAATATTTTTGTCATCAAAATTTCCGATTTACAATTATGGAACTGATTACTGAGAGATGCACATGTGCGCATGATAAGTGATGTAACTGGATGTACACCTTTCAGTACAGATCACTCTGGGCTTACTATAGCAGAGCGCTATGATATATCCACACCTAAAATTGCAGACTAACCTTAGAGGAGGAACATACATAGACATCGTTAGCTGCTCTGTAGCAATAATATTCTCTGGACTCTCTGGAGGCAAAGCGTTACATAAAGGGAAGTAGCATTTTGCCAATTTCAAAGCACATATACCTTTACTTCCTTTCTAGGCAAGTACTAGACAGACCTTGAAAATACATTTATTTGGGGAGGAGAGAAGAGCGCTGTGTGGGTTCTTAGCATGCATGGTGCTCGAGCTGAGGAACTCCTCACGGGCTTTCAGAAAGTCACATTCCACCAACCGCCAGTACTGCACTGCCTCGTGAGCGACCATTATCCAGGTACCTCAACCTGACTAGCAGGACTCACAGTTCATGGTTTAATAGGTGAAGTTTCACAAATGCTTTATTGATATACAAATGTGTGTCAAAAGTGGATTATCTGGGCATTTCCTATACTTCCCTTTATGTTAAAACCAAACAGTGGGGTGCGTCAGAGAAGCAATGCAACAACCATCAAAAGCCATCAATAACATTAACATAGGGCTGTCGCCTCAGAACAGGCCTACTGCCGTGATACAGTACTACTCCACGGAGTAAATGCTAAACAGACCACATTTGTTATACAAGATTTAAAATTCAGGACAATCTGTAGGATCCATAGCAATAAAGAGTCCTTCGTACAGACACAACTAGAGCGTGACGCCAGATGCACTGAGATGGCCACAGATGAAGAAAATGGTTTCTGAGAGCTGCAGAGCGCAGAGATGAAACAAAGCACATGACATCAAAAGGAACTAGAACAAGGAAAGAGCTGCTTACACAAACAGCTGTCGTTGCACAGACAGCGCCTAAAAAGCCAGGAAAGATCAGACACCCAGGCTGACTGGGCCTCAACTGAACCCTAGGGCTAAGAGAAGGGAGGCCCACGCCTTCCCAAACAGATCAGCGAGGAACAAGTCATATCCGGAGCAAAGAAAAGGGCCAGCGGGATACAGTCAGAAGCAAATACTTTGTTTCTGCTTTCTCAGGCTAAATGGTCTGATTTCACAAGACCCTGAAAGGCAAGAGTGGGGAGACCCAGGATGAGAGTCTGGGCACTCAAATCTATCCCTATCATGGCAAGGAGCTAAGAGCTTACCCCCAGTGAGATGGGTGAACCTCACTGCCCAGGAGTGCCGAGGAACTGAGGAATCAGCTAGTGATTAATTTTGAAAGCTTGAGAATGTGGCTTCCAACTGCTAAACTCTGAATTAATCCTGGAGAAGATTCTAGAACAGATGAAAAGGGTGTGTGTTGACTTATGCAGCACACTAGCATTTGCAAATAGAGCACGTGTTCATGAAAATACTTTGGCAGGATTACTAAAATAATAGTCCCGGGAAGCCTATCTGGATTGTAGACTTGGTCAGGTCTCTCAGGATGAAAAGTACCTGTGAACAAGAAAAAAAAAAATGGGAGTAGCGGTGGATAAAATTAGATGGATTGGAACTGAATGATTATGCATTTTCCAAGCATGAATCTTAACACCTAGTAAGCACTCAATAAATAAGTTACTGCACAACCAGAGAACAATCGGTTCCCTTGCTGTTCTCCAGACTATAAATGACAAGGTCTTTCAAGCTCCTTCTACTGAAATGGTTTGACCCTCCTCCATCTTCCATCTCTATATTCTCTTCTTCAATACACTCACCGCAATCACCCAATCCCAAAGCAGGAACAGCTACTCTCCCAAAAGTCTGATTTCAAAGCATTTTTTTGCTCGCAGATAAAATAACAACTAACCCAAGACATTCTTATACTAAGACTTCTACAAACACTCCATAAATTCCCTTGGTCATTATGGGAATTTTTATACATTTTCTTTCTTTGATCCTTTGCTCGAGAAGCTTCTGAACCACTTACATTACTGTCAATGACCTTGACTTCACTCCTAATAAAGCACGGAATGCTGTGCAAACATGCATGCCAATAATAAGTCACTTTACCTTAAAACCAGCTGCCAAAAGGGAAACAAAATTTAAGACATTGTACGTGACACAGTTTTTTTTAAACTGGTAAGAGATTAAATAATGGTGCTGTGCCAGTCTTCTCTGATGACGAGGGGGTAAGGTGCTTGGCATCTGAAATTCCTTTTTAGATTCGGGCACAATATTTTAAAGAAAAACCAAAATGTAATAATTTCATAAAAAAAACAAGCAGTACTGTCTTTATTGTAGATTAAGCAAGTGTGAGAAACAGCTACGTGTAATCTTTAAGACAAGCAAAATGAGTCTTAATTTCAGTTTTATTGTATTGCACTAAAGGAACAGCAGATGGTTACATAATTTTCTCTCTCGTTCAGTTCTGAAAATCTAAAGTACTTGCAAATTCTTAAGAATACCTTTACCACCAGATTAGAACAGTAAGCATAATATAACCAGATTCTTAATAAGTAATGTCTTACAAATAAAAACACATTTAAAATAGCTTTAAATGCATTCTTCACAAGTCAGCATATATTTTTATATCATGTTCACTTATGCTTAAGAATTAAAGCAAGTATATGACTCTGATGGAAACAGGAAATCTCTCATTCATGCACTATACAGGGATAATATTCAAGTCAAAGAGGGAAAAAATCCCACTCTTATTTTTATAAATGTATCCAGATATAATCATCTACATGATAAATGAGGAAACCTATCAAGTTCCCCACAAGTCAGATACACGTTTTCACTTCATCAGAAGCATCTGATTAACTACAGCTAATTTATAATAAGATGGCATTTCAATAAACCAAAACGAGCCCTACAGGTTCCTATAAACAAAAGCTTCTGATGGACTAAGGACAGTCAGTAATTAATGCGCTCATTCGAAGGATTACGGCTGTTCCTTAAGGAGTGCAAGTTCCACCTGTCCACACCAGAGGTAATCATTTTATATTAAATTATACGTAATTCCACTTAAATTCTTTATCCAAGTATAACATATGAAAACAGTCTTTCCACAAGCAAAAAATGTGGAAACATTTAAAAAATAAGGAGTCATTTGTTAAAGTAACTGATCAGATTCCATAGGCTACTCTTGGAAACAGGATCTTGCTGTATAGAATCCTTCATGTGGTGGCTTCTGCATGCACTTAACCGGACCGATTCTTCTGTGTGTTGTTCTAGGAGCTCACCAAAACATAGATCATGCTGCAAAGAAGAGAGAGGCTGTTGGTTGAAACATTCTTCATTAGAAAAACCAAAGAGCACAGACAGCTGAGGGTGCTTAATAAGGTCAACTAGTATGTGGTACCACACCAGCCAGGAAGCAAAGTCCAATGACAAGTTCCCAGTGTGATTTTAATTTGCACTTAGAGACCTGTGCCGAACCAGGGCTTGGCTCAGTGTATGTGCTGGAGTTGGCCCTACTTCCCTTCCAATTTTAGCAAGCTGAACAGCACAGCTGAAGCTTAATGGGGACCAGAGCTTGGCAAGCAAGCCAAGACACCACACTCTCCGGAGCGGCATCTAATAATAGGCATGAATGTCTCGTCACAGGCCCATGACACGCGCACCTCGCTTCATCCCCAAGTGGTCCGAGGAGCCGGGGACTGCCTGATGCCCACTGCACGCAAGACACGAGACGTGGCTTAGCAGTGACGGCAAACCTTTCAGAGCCTTCGATGATACAAAGAGCCCGCTGCAGCACACGTGCCGTAGGTTCGCCAACACGGGCTTAGAGCTTTTCCTTTAGAGGAGGACTGGAAACGTGAAGGGTGTAAGCCAGCAAAATAAAGGGCAGCAGGCAAGTACTCTAACTCCTCAAGCTCCAAGGGTAATTCTCCACCAAGAGTGACGTGGGAAAGGTATGAGGCACAGTTCAAAAGCACATCTGTGTGAGGAAACCTGACAATTTAGAACAGAATAAATGTCCTTGTGCTACACCGTCCTGGTGACCATTTTTCCCTGCACATCTCAGCTTCTATCGTTTATTCAATCACTCATTTCTTTCTTTTGACAATTACGTTTTAAGTGCCTACTATATGCCAGCAGTGTTCCAGGCATTTCTTACAGAAACTTAAATATTAATAGGAAATTAAAATGACACTGTGGAATTTAAGTGCTCAGAACTTATCACTATTTTGTTTCATGCACAAGTAACATCTGTAGATGCATCAGTTATAACCTCTAAAGGCACAAAATGCCTTTTTCCTACATTTCAGTCTATCTGTCCTTTGTAAATGGAAACTTGGGTGATACAAAGAGAAAGACAAATATAAGTCTATCATTTAGTGTCTGCCAATTTTTCAAGTAACGAAAAGGAGAGGGAATGGAAATTTCAACCATTTCATCTTCTACAGTTTTTTTATTCTTTATCTTTGTAATGAGGACTGAACCCAGAGCCCCGCACTGATCCATATCCCCAACACCACCCCCCGCCCTAAGGAGACAAGGTCTCCCCAAGTGTCAGGTTGCTTGAGCTGGGCTCAAGCTTGGAACCCTCCTAGAATGCTGGTTTTATAGGGATGCACCACCACGCCCTGCTCTTACACAGCAAATTTTTTAAAAGTTGTGAACATCAGGTGGAAAGCTCTCCAGTACATTCATATAGCTTAAACAAAACTCAAATTCCACACCTAACAATGTCCTTTGCTAGTTTTAATAAGCAATGGCCTGACTGTCCTTGCAGTACGCTAGAACACTGGTTCTCACTAAGGCAGCTCTGCCCCACGGCTATCTGGCAAGAGGCACTCCAGGTTGTCACGACTGGGAGAAAAGGGTCCCACTGGCCCCTCTTGGGAAAGGAGGGGGTGCTGCTAACCCTCCTACGACCCACATGACAGCCCCCCCAGTAAAGAATGATCCGGCCCGATGTCACCAGCACAAAGCCGAGAAGCCCCGACCTGGAGGGACAGTGACATGAGTCTACCACACCAGGAAAGGAGAAACGGCCGAAGTGTGCTGCTCTGCTGCACACAAGGGTCCCCTCCGTTCATCCCACTCAGGTAAAGCGAAGCAGGAGAAAAATAGGACATTTATGAAGGAAAAAAGCCAAACGCTATCTCTGGAGAGACGCTGAGGCGAAGCGGAAAACACTTCCAAACGGCATCCCTGTCTGAATTTCCTGCCCGACTGCATGCCAGCCCGCTACCCCAACAGCTGCCGGGTCTCCCAGAATGCGGGACACCCACCAGCGCACGCTGCGCCATCAGCAGCTGCCACCGTTAAGACGCTGAGTCAGTCTTCAGGTGCATTGTACGGTATTAAGACCATGATGTGTGAGAACTTCTCAGGCAGCAAAGTGAAATCACATTGTCATTTTACTTTTTAAACTTACCCATATAAGTAGTAAAAAAACGCTAGCAGGTAAAAAGCTAATTTGCACCATCCTTCTTTCTGACAGTATGCTAGAATGTCTGCATTCATGATGGTCGTGGGGTCGTAGAGTCCTGGTCCGCTCATCACCGGTCTACTCATGTACCTGGAACAGACACACCCGTTAGCTGCCCGGAAAGGGCAGCGAGCCTTCAAACCTTCAGGATGGGAAAGAGGGCTCTCCTCACAGGACCGTACAGGGGCACACACTGCCTCCGACAGGTGGACGCTCTCCTTTCATCATCTTACTTTTAAAACTGCTCCGGGGAGGAATGGGACAGCTAGACAAACCACATCTGGTCTCTCCATTTTCAGAAACTCAAGAAAAATAGGGGTGATTGTAAAAAGGTAATTGGGTTTTTTCTTTTAACTTTTTAACCTCAGCATCATTTCAGCCTTAGCACAAAGGCACCAGAAAGCTTCGCCCAGACAGTGCAAATTGCACATCTCTGACGCCTGCTTGCTTTCTCTTTCTCATTCTACCTCTAACCATGTAAACAATTTTTTCGGAACTATTTCAGAATCAGAGACATGATATCACTTTATTCCTAAATACTTTTAAAGTATAAGTTTCTTAAAATATAGAGCTGTGAGATTTTGACAGGCCCTATTTAAATAAAACGAAACAAACCAAAAAACCACCTCACTACAGGGCAGACAGAACTATGTGAAGTTACGAAACAGGTTGACACCTATGGATAAACAACTGTTTTCAAAGTCAACTGTTTTCAAAGCACACTTCAATGTATGCGAAATTCAAAGACAGCTAAGCTGATCCAAGTGGCTAGAGGGGAGGAGCCTCGGGTGGTGTGGGAGATGACGACGATGGGAAAGGACAGGGAGACCTTTGGCGGCTGGGCCTGCTGTGTGACCCGATCTGTGCGGGTTTTCACCGGTGCACATGTGCATGCAAATGCGTTCTGTTGTACATTTTAGACTTGTGTGTGTTACTGTATGTAAGTCCCATCTCTTGATAAAAATCGCTTTACAAAGAAATAAAGAAAACTCCATAAGAGGTTCTGAAGTTCTTTGTTTAACCACTTGATTTTTTTAAAATGCCAACTAATTTTGAATCTTGATTTAGGTGAGCAGCATATAAGATAACCATGTCAAGCACAGCATAATGAAAATTTAACTAGAAAAAAGGTATATCTAAATATTACCTCCAAATATGGTATGCCAAGAGGGGCATATTGAGACCCAGTGTGAGCCACTCTGCTGCACAAAGAAACATGACACAGAAGAAAGCATGGATGAGGTACTCGGGAAGGACCAGCTGGAAGGAAAACACAAGGCCGTTACGGAGGTGCCGTGGCAGGAGGTTAACTCCGCTCTGGAAAGCGGGGTGGGGGCAACCAAGTTCCCACAATGTTTTCTTAGAACCACAAGTGAAAGGTGCTACTGAGCTTTACTTCCACATTTAGCTTTTTCCCAAAAGCAGGATTAAAAGCACACTGTCCAGAGCTTGCACTAAATGAATAATAAAATTTAAAACTCAAATTCTGAGACTAACAGGTTAAAGTATACAAAAGTCACCACCCAGATTTTTCAGTTACTTGAAAATCAGTTGGAATACTTTTTATTTCCACCATTCAACAATAATAAAAATACAAAAATGAGGTATCTGATCACATGCAACATGATAAAATCCACAAAAACAAAACCCCCTTTAGAAGTTTATACATTACTGTTTTTAAGCCTTTAACAAATACCAGGAATGCTACATATACGATATTTAGCAAATCACATCACATTACCACAAAAGTAATTTTTTTAATGGAAAGCCAACCAGCCAATACTCTCGGCACAGTGCAGGGAGAACACGAATCGCACAAATGCAAACGATGTGCTTTCTGCAATGTAGGAGGGAAAAGACTGAGTTCTTCACCATGAAATTAGAATTTTCCAGGTTCCTGAGTTCTCAGTCTTACACGGCCTTTTGGTTCCCTTATGCCTGCTTGCCAATGAAACACTACAAGGCAGACGACCAGTAGGAGCTCAGAACTCGAAAAGAAAAGAAACTATCTGATAGCAGACAGTTAAGAAAAGAATTCAGGCAAAATGCAGTTTATAAAATGACCAAGATTGAATGCTTTGTTTTAAATCTTCTTCATACTAAAGATTCAGCCTACTGCCTTCGTTAAATAAAAATACAAAAACCTTTCATTGCATGTCAGCCAAAAATCTTTCCTACAAGTCGCAGCTACAAGGCCAGTTCTTTAAATGTTTACCTCATACCAAGTTAAAAATCAAATGAATCCTCAGCATCATCAGATCTTTCCTCAGGGAGAACCACAGCTGCAGAAACAATATAATGAACTACAGATTCAAGCCCATTTTCTAATACTCCCACCAAACTACTTTTTTCCAGTTGAAAGCTAGAGAGTGAACTTTTTAATACTATTTTAAATAAAATCCTACTTTGCTAGATCGCCAACAGATCTATGCCACTAACCAGATACTTTCTACAAACTTAGACAATATTAATAAATAGCAACGATAAACTACACATTTATATATGAGTGTATGTGTGTGTGTATAAAATCTGTAAATGAACCTTTAAGCCAGCTTAAGATCAGAGTTTTCTAAACAACAAAATGTCCACAGAATGTTTCTGAAACTCAACGACTAGAACCCAAAACAAAACAAGAGAAACATTTATCCAGAACTCCATTAGAGTTTGTAATACTAGTTTAAACTAAAGGTATCTCTTTAAGATGTAATAAGCCTGTTTTGGCCCTCTAAATCCAACTGATACCTAACAAGACAAATTATCTTGCAACGTTTCATCCCACATTTATACACTGTGGTATGGAGAAGGAATTATTTTGAAATCAGCATGACCCCCACTGCCCTTAAACAACATCCTTTAACAAGAGTGTGAAAAAATAGTCTGCACCTCTACCAGTTCTAATATGAAATAAATTTCACACTCCTACCTTCTCGAGAAAAGCCCAGAAGGGTTGGGGATTTATAGCTCACATGGTAGAACGCTTGCCTAGAAGCATACGGCCCTGAGTTCGGTCCCCAGCACACCCCCCCACAAAAAAAAGAAAGAAAATAAGAGACAGAAACATTTATTACACTTTTCTCATAAAAACTAACGCTCACCAATCACTCTTCAATGATGACATTTTGCCATAAGTACCACAAGTATTCTACCTAGTTCACATAAAAACTAGTATCCAGAAAAAAATGACCTCAGGCAAAGATGGCTGAAATGATAGTACTTAATAATATTCTCTCGTTGAAGTTCGTATTTCAAAAAATAGTATGTCTTCCCCCATACTTTGGCAGAACCATCAAAACATAGTGAAATAGGGAAAACTGTCAGATGCCCTGCTGTCCAGCCAATCATCGGCACCCCGCCCGCCCCGCCCGGACTGTGACTGCGCCTGCGCAGCAGCAGGAAGGCCCGGGCACCGTCTTTCCTCAGTGACCTTCTCCATTAAGAAAGCCAGAAATCACACATTACATGTTATAAAACGGAATTTTCCCTCTTAAAGTTACAGTAGATTAGGAAAACGAAAGACCTTGAGCTTCAGAAAATCAAGCAGCCTGGGTTTAAATTCTGGTCTCCACCTTAGCTCTGTGACTTTGGACAAGGTGCTTCAACCTCAGGAGCAGCCTGGTTAACTGCCGGGTCAGGACAGCGACAATACACCGACCTCTGAGGACTGTCCCGAGGACCGAAGGAAAAATTACCCGGGAAAAGTGCTTATGGCACAGGCCTGGCACCCAGGGACGTGTGCAGTTGACTTTTGACTGTTATTATCCGAAAGTAATGAAAAGCCAAGAGCATAGACGGTTCCAAAACAAAAGGAGACACCTGAGTTTCCTCATTTCCTAGGAACAGTAGTTTCAACTGCTAACTTAAAGGTGCTTTAGGAAGCACACTTGTTACATTCTAATCAGAAGGCAGATTCCTCTTCTCCAGTTTTGTTTTCTAAAAACAAAAAAACAGCTTAGTAAGTTACAACTTTTCCTTGTACCTGCATTAAGTTTTCTGTAACAGTTCTGTAGGGACACACTAGAAGTCTATTCCTTCCCTCCCTTTTATCTGGGAAACAATGATAAGGCAGCAAACTGACTTTACAAGTACTTGTCCAAGTAAGAACCTCTAGCATGCTATTGCATTAGAGTTTTACACGACTCAAGTCTACACAAATTTTCATTTTTGTTACGTAATTTTTTAAAGATGAATTACGAATTTCTGTTGAAGACATATTCACTGCTTTCTTAATTTTTCAGTTTCTGCTCTATCAGGTATAATTAAACCTACAGACTTAAGGAGAATCGTCCTAAACCAAGAAAAAAGAAAACAAAGCCACATTATCACCAAATTCATCACACTTCAGAACTTGAGGTAATATATCGGTCTACCTTAGAAATTTAGAGTACCCAGAACACACTGCAGAGATTTATATACAAACTGTTATCTGTAAAATTCTGGCAACTAAGTCCAAAGGACAGCATTGTAAGACTCCAGAGCCCAAGAAAAGAGCTATCTAAATGGCTCTGAATAAGCATCAGTAATTTATTCCAGAACACACGTAACTACAGATAAAGCGTGGCAGTGACTCTACACCGCAGTCCCATTTGCATACTATCTCACAGCCTGAGAACAACCTCTGCGTCTCTTAGTCATTGTGTGTCAGCCTACTTTCAAATACCATACCGAATAATTTAATAAAGATGTGCCTTTGGCTATAACATCAAAAATGCATAAGCATTTAACAGCTTTCCCTACTTGTCTGGGCCAGCAAGCAAACATTTGCATAAGATACGAAGTTTCATGAAATCATAAACCTCAACAGGCATATGAACAAGCACACTGAACAGAACAGTACGCATACAAATGCCCTAACCCTCCCCATGAAATAAGCGTAGCATTAAAACATTAAACTAAAAAGCAGTACACACCTTTAGTGCAATTTTGACTCTTTTAATCTTTTTGACCTTTTCAACTGTCTTTGGCCGACAATGTAAAAAGCAGATTGGAAGAATGTTAGTATTGACAGCTGACAAGATCACCAGCAGATTAATAAGTCAGAATAGTCAAGCATGACAGAAAAAAAAGGGTATTATTTTTAATTCTGCCTACTTCAAAACATACAAATGTATCATGCCACTGAGAATATTGGCCATTTTCAAATTATGTCAAGTTAAAAACAAATACATTTTTAAACTCTAAAGATAAATCTTGTACTGTAACTTACAGGATTCAGGGTATTACACTGGTCTATAGGATTCTTGTAATCAGTCTTCAGCTCATCAAACGCTATAATCTAAAATAAAATTAGAACAGTTAGGACCACTCACTTGAGCAAAAAGCAGCAACAAATCTGCCCCGTCATCAACAAAGCAAATGGGTGTCAATATTACAGGTACCCATTTACAGCAAACTCAACGTGTGTCAAAAATAGAGCCAGAAATGGAGTTAAAAAACTGAAAACACGTTTATGTCATTGTTACTAAAATGATCTGAGAGCACTGTGATCTGTTTGATTTTCAATTTCTTCAATGTTTCTCTGTTCAAATTACTTGAAACCAGCTTTCCCTCACCTTCGCCACCATTTCACCAAACTCCTCTTCATCCTAAAGTCCCTCTTCCTGTACGGCCTCCTCTCTGGGGTTTCCCGACTCCTCTGGACAGAAAATAACCACACCCCTGCCAGCATCCCCACGCTTACCACACTGCCAGCTCCGTGTTTCTCAGGCTGAGTCTGTTATTTACACTCAGGTTTGTTTCCCCCAGGGCCACGTTTGCCGCAGGGAAAAGGACCATTTTAATTATCTGTGTATCCCTCCCTTGGCACAGTGTCCAAGGGACACTAGAGATGGAATCGAATGCTGCAATTTATTCCCATCTGTGCCCAGACACAGACATTCTAGGACTGGTTTTGTACACACTGTAGAAGAACATGGTTTTATTTAACCTTTAGGGTCACTAAAACACAGAACTTCAAAGTCAAAATGTATTAAAAATCAAAACAGGGACGGCACCCTACTTTGTGGCATTAACACAGGTGTCAAAGCAATAGATTTATAGGGGACAGTTATCTTCAGATATTTGACAGTGTTACTCCATATTATCAGTGGTCAGCAGAATCACGTATGTCTAGCTTTTAGTATGTTTACTTGCCCATTAAGGTTCTTTAGTTTTATAAAAAGATGGGGATTTTTTTAATTTCTAGAATTTTATAAAAGTCACCAAACCTGCTGTAATAAAAACTCCAAATAGGGCTGGGGATTTAGCTCAGTGGTTACAGTGCTTGCCTGGCAAGCACAAGGTCCCGAGTTCGATCCCCGGCACCAAAAAAAAAACTCCAAATAGTAACAGAAGGAAAACAAACATTGAAATGCAATCCCCAGAAGAACAAAGACATTTATTGTATACACCGTTATACCCCAGCACCTAAAATGTAAGAAGAGTGCCTGGTACACAATTAAGTGGTCAATAACTATTTACTGACTAGAAGGGAATAAAAAAGTGGAAAACAAACAAACAAGCACTAGACTAATGACAAAAAAGCACAGAACTCACCAAAAGGGATTTTCCTTTGCTGAGCCTCATGCCATTAGCTGCGATACATTATCTTTTTAGTAATAAAAGTTCAAGACAAGGATGATAATTACAATAAATACAACTGTATGCTTATAATAATTCAACCTAATAGCAAAATGCATACAGAACTCAGCTTCAAAACTAACTTTTTTCATTGGACGTTTTCTTTAAGCCACCTCAGGGGATCTTCTGAATAGTTGCTGAATAGGTTTCTAACCAACTACTATAAACTAGTTTTCAAAACTTCTGAGAAGACTTTTGGCCTAGCTTTTTCACTCCTGTGTAGCTCAACAAAAAGATTCACTAAATTTTTCACAGACATAAAAATAAGACAAATAAATCCCTAAAGATGCCCAAGTGCACAACTTGGTACACCTTCGATGAGGAACGCCTGCAAGGAATGACTTCTACATCTTCGGCTTTCAAGTCATCTAAGCGCTGAGCGCTATTTCACACAGAGCATCAATCACGCGATCAGAACTAAGCTAACAGACAAAACCATCACCGTAAAACATCTTCCACTACAGCAATGAATACACCAAGGAAGTCTGAAATTTATACTTAAAATTCCCAAGAGTTTTCTGAAAGATACTTAAACTATCTTACAAAATAAACAGAAGGCTCCATAGGTAATAGAAAAATTAAAGCGACATGTTTATTTAAAACTGTTTCCCAAAGGATGCAGCAATTCTCTGAACAAGAAATCCTGTGGTACAACTGTTTAAATAATTCTAAAATAGGACTTAACATTATCTACTTCATCCAGGCACTTTATCTCTTAAAGCTTAAATTACATTACTCATTTTTTTAAAAGTGTAGTTGAGATTTTTCTTTGGCGAAATACAAGCTGCTTTAAAAGTAAAAACGTGGGAAAGGCTACCCATACATTGCTCTGCTCTGTGACTCTCCAGCACCCCCAGAAAAAAGGAGCACTCATGAAGCAGAAAGTGACTTAAAAGCCACATCACAGGCGACGGCTGGACTACTTTGCATCCCACATCATCTTCATCGTTATTTTTTCACCAAAAAGCCTAAGACAGTCTTCAAATGTTTGGTTCCTACCGACGAGCATTTTGAGGCAGCAGTTATTTCTCACCCACTACACAACCAAGCAGGTTCTCAAATAAGCATAATCACACTGCTTGGCAAAAGGAAGTGAGTCTGTGATACCACTGTACTTTGGAGACTCTCGGCACACGATACTGGTACCATGTCATCGTGCCCCTCTAAGCTTCCTAAGAAATCAGTTAAGGTCACCACGACGCCCGACTTAAAATTTCCATCAGCCAACATTCTCAATCATTCAAATTCACACCCATATTCCAGAAGGTACTGGACTATGAGAGGTGCGGAAGTAAATGAGATAAATTTTTAATGAATGTTGATTTCCAGAGAGCTCTCAAGGCTTCCAATTCTGCACTAGAGGAACAGAAAGCCTGCAGAGAGCAGGGCGTGGTGGCCCACGCCTGTAAACCCAGCGACACAGGATGCTGAAGCAGGAGGCTCGCGAGCTCGACGCCGTCCCGGGCAAATTAGGGAGACTGGGCCTCAAAATAGGAAGGTTTGGGGATGGAACATAAAGAGACAGCTCCCTGGACTGGGTCCCCCGTGCGGGGCAAGGGGGAGGGGGGGGTCCTTGCACGCCACAGGTAAGAATGTGCCTCTATCCTGCAACACGGAAACAAACCGCCCTAGAGAAGCTAAAGGTTTCGGAGAGTTTTCAAAATCATATTAAAACTGCCTCCACTCCCTGGAGCTACCCTGAACCCAGAGGTGCCCTGGAAGCCTGTCGAGAAACTCCCGCGATCCACGCGTGATCGAGGTAGGAGGGGCGAGAGCTCGGAGATGCAGTCAATAGGCGATCGATCGCTTCAAAGTTCCCCCCGAATACAGGAGTCCGCGGGGGGCAAAAGCAAACACAAAGAAGCGAGTCCACCGAAGCAGCGTCGGACACCGAACTAAAGTGGGTCCGAGCCATCGCGCCCCGGCCACGCTCGCGGGGAAGCCCACCGAGCAGGCCACCCCGCGGGCGCGACCCGCGCACCCGGCCCGGCCCGCCGAGGAAGCGCGGCCTGCGCGCCCGGCCCGGCCCGCCCCCGCCGCGCCGCCTCCGCCCGGCCGCCCGGGCGGCCCCGGCCCCGGCCCCGACCCCGGCTACTCACGTGCCAGATGGCGAAGAAGATGAGCGCAGCGGTGAGCAGCAGCGCCAGCATGTAGCAGAAGGCCGCGAAGGTGAACGCCATGGCTGGGGCGGAGCGGCGGGCGGCGGCGGCGCGGGAGCCAGCGGAGAAAGGCGGCGCGGGGCCCGCTGGGTAAAACCATTCACTTCCCCCGGCCGCGGCCGCCGCCGCCGCCGCCGCGGCGCCCGCCCCGCAGCGCGCCTGCGCAGCAGCCCGGCCGCGCGGGCGCCCTCTGATGGCCGGAGTGTGCGCTGCACTGTGGTGTCTTCCGCACAGTTGATTCATCGATTATTGGTGCTTCCTTCTCGCCCGTTCTTTGAACAAATAGTTACCGCATGAGTACTTTCCCTTGATACAACGAAATAAGGAATATAGTACTCGCCTTGAAAGAAACTAATACAATGCAGGAAAGGAACAACCCAATAAGCAGGGATGCACTATAACCCTGAAAACAGGTGCTAAGAGGGTGCTACGATGGTCAGGGAGGAGCGGCCGCCCCTCTACCAACACTTAGGGCAGGATTCCTGGGGCGGATGTGACCTAACCTGAGGCTGCATGATGAGTCTACTCATCTAAGTCGTCCAGGCAAAGAGAAAGTAGAATCGGCAGTGCAAGAGATTAAGAATGAGCAAGGGCGCCGAGACGGGAAAAGCAAAATGAAGAAGAAAAAAGCTGGGTTCTCAGGTGAAAGGAGCAGCCGTTCTTTATCCGTGGAACAGAAGGGCAGGATAGAGTCGGGGGGAAAGGGCCAGCTGGAGGGTCGCCTGATGCCTACCTGAAGAGCTCCGACTCATATTCCTAAACCCAAGTGTTTCTAACTTTTTTTGCTCAGTGTACGCAATTAGAAATATTTTTCCGTTGCAGCCCAGTGACATCATAAAGACATAAATTATAAAGAGATGGATATTTAGATATGGAAAGCAATACAGATAGAAACAAAATTTTCACAAAACTATGAAACATCCATAACTACTTCCTTTTTTCTGTTTTCTTTGTTTCTTTGTTTCTTTGTTTCTTTGCATGCAGTCCAGGCTGCCTCCCAGCTCCGTAATACTCCTGCCTCAGCGTCCCTCTGAGTGTTGGCATTACAGCCATGTGCCGCTGCATCCGGCTTTGTTTCGTTTTTAACGCTGGACAAAATTGATTCACCATCTACTAACTGCTGCTGGAGGACGTGAAAACTAGTCAAGGCTTTTAAACAAGAGACGGCATGGTTAGATTGGCGTTAAAGAACACTCATACTCGCAAATCGCGAGAACGGTCTGGAAGAAGGATCTATCCCGCACTGTGCAACAGAACTGTCTGCAGAGGTGTGGTCTGCTGTGCCGGCCCTGTCCAGTACGATAGCCGCTGGCTGCTTCTAGCTATGGAGCACTGCACTGTGGCTACTGTGACTGAAAAATCGAACTTTGAACTTTACATCATCTTAATTGGTTACAATTTAAATAACCACGTGTGACTAGAGGCTACTGGACGGGACTGTACAAGCCTGTACCACCAGGATTATGTGGCATCTTTGGGCAAATCACAGAAGTACTTTCTCCAGACAGACAGAGGCCCACTTTATGGAGGAGGAATGGAGCTGCTCCGTGCGCCTGTGTGTAGGACGCAAAATGTTCCACTGTGCATGATAACCCTGATCAGAGACGTGTTCCTGTGGGGAAAGGGTCACAACAATGGTCCAGGCAAAGTTGCTGTGAATCCAAACTAAAGCACTAGAAGCAGTGGCAAAAAGGAGTCTGATGGCATTTGAGAAACAAGCTCAGCTGGACTTGAGTGACTGGATGTGTCAGTAGAGAAAGAAAGAAAGAAAGAAAGAAAGAAAGAAAGGAAGAAAGAAAGAAAGAAAGAAAGAAAGAAAGAAAGAAAGAAAGAAAGAGAGAGAGAGAGAGAAAGAGAGAAAGAAAGAGAGAGGGAGGGAGGGAGGGAGGAAGGAAGGAAAGAAGCAAGGGAGGAAGGAAGGAAGGAAAGTAGGAAGGAAGGAGAAAAGGTGACTTATTCAGTACTTCCAACCACAGAGGCAGAGAAAATTTCCTGGGCCCAAAGGAAAGAGTTTGCGGGAAATTGTTCAAGCCAAACCATGAGATCCAACCCACTTCTAAATGAATCTGTCTACCCTGTGGGAAGGGCTCTTTCCCCCTCCACATACCAAAAGATCTTACATTTTGGCAGCCGGGTTTCCTTGAGCTTCCCTTGTGTGGCACCCATCCTGTGTCAGGTGGGAGGAAACGTTCCCAGTCACACACCCACAGCATCACCCAGCCTCCTTCACGCCATAGCGTAGCACACAGGTCAGGGTGAACTTCAGACCTGTGCTATCTGATGCAAGAGATGCGAGTCGTGGGTGGCTGTTTCAACATAAATTGTATTTAAAGATTGGTTCCTCGGCTACACTAGTCATACTTCCTGTCCTCAGTACATTCTGTCACTCATAGCTGCTGTATTAGAAGGCGCAGACAAATATTTTCATCATCACAGAAAGTTCCATTGGACAGCATTGCTTTGGACAACATTATACAGCTACAATCTGTTAGAAAATTTAATGAGGGCCATTTTAATGAGGGCCAAGGGCCAATTCAATCAACCAACCATCATTAATTATGACAACATTGTGGCACAGGTCTGTAATCCCAGCTATTGGGAGGCTGAGGCAGGAGGATCACACGTTGGAGGCCAACCTGAGCAACTTAGCAAGATGCTATCCAAAAAAAAATTTTTTTTAATTTTTAAGGGTTGGGGTATAGCTCGGTGGTAGAGTGCTTGCCTAGTGTGTATAGGGGTTCAATCCTCAGTACTGCAACAATTTAGTTAATTAAAATAAGATAAATACATCAACCATCAACAAGGCAGGAGGTAAGAAAAATAATAGGTTTACTTGACATTGTGGAAGGCCATTATCAACTGTGAGCAATCTATACCATTTATGCTCAAAAAATTCCCAGTAGTCTTTGGAATTTGCATTAACACCTTCAGCAGGCCCGTAGGAGTATTTTGTAGTAGATGCTGAATTAAATTCCTGCTTCTGTCTGCGGGTGGAGATGGGTGACGTTGCAAAGGTGTAACCATTTGCATCCATTCTCTCTCCACCCGCTCTCTCCCTTCTCTCCTTCCCCCAATCAAATAAATCCCTGTGTTCACCTTGTCTCTCTGTCAGCTAACCTCTGTTTCTCCAGCTGACTGTGCCTCCACCCCAGGCAGCAGGCGCTGGCACTGGAGACCTGGAGACCAAAGCCCACAGACACAAAGCATCGAAAGACCAAAAAAAGCTCAAATACTCAAGAACTGAGGAAGCGACAGGAGGAGGTGCTCTGCAGTTTAAAATGTTGTCAGCAGCCGGCGGGGTGGTGCATGACTGTAATCCCATCCCTGGGGAGGCTGAGGCAAGAGGATTGCAAGTTCCAGGCCTGTAAGAACCTGTCTCAAAAATAAAGAAAGAGAAAGAAAAACAAAGAGTTGCAACCCTGTGCAGGAAGAACACTGTCTTGTCATCCTCTGAGGTCTTGCTTTGGTAGCTCAGCTCAGTTCTCCTTTGGATTTGCCATGTCAGTGAAGTCCTCGAAGGGCCTCAGCAGGACACACGTCGCTATCAGTCACCCGGGTGGAACGATGCTCGACACCCCGCTCATCGACCAGGCCAGTGCACACCAAGGAGGCCAGGAGGCCGACTGGCCACACAGCCATTCTACAGGGAGGGAGGAGTCAGACAGGCTGCTCACGTAAAGGAAACCCTGCGCCAGCAAGGCCTTCCCTGGATCAGCAGTGCTTTGGGAAGATCTGGGATCTTGCCTTGAGCAAAGAATTTGTGAGAAGAAAAATCCCTCAGCACAGAGAATTGCAGGCCAGCAGTTCTCAGTTTCCAAAAAGACGTTTGCATTTGGGGAAGAAGTGATCCTGCGTGGGAATTGGGGGTTGTTATAAATGGCAAATAGGGGCCGGGGATTTAGCTCAGGGGTCAGAGTGCTTGTCTTGCAAGCAGAAGGCCCTGAGTTCAATCCCCAGCACCAAAATAATAATTAATTAATTAATTAAATGGCAAATATGTCCAGACATGAGCCAGAGACACAAGCCTGGAAAAGAACAGTGGAGAGGCCGGGAAGAATGGGAATGGGGGGTAACAGAAAACACGGAGCGCTCCCCCACCCGCCCACACCAGTCTCCCTGATGGCAGAGCTCGGGAGTTTGCTCAAGGGTTCAAGGCCAAGTCTCCCCACACTCAGAGGAGTGGCCTCTCCCAAGCCCGTGTCTGGGGAAAGGGCAGCCCCCCAACCTTGCCAGTGAAGTATGAGTCGCATTTGCTCTCTGTGTGTCACAGCACTGACAGCAGTGTGTTACTCGCAAGTAGGACGCAGGGGGCTGAACAGCAGGACCTGGTCTCTGGGTGTCAGGTAGCCCTGTCACACACCGTGCGTGGCCTTCACCCCAGGAGCCACCCTCACAGAAGGATCTGGTGCAGAGGAATGACTCAGCCAACAATCACACAGGCGCAGAAGAAAGGCCTTTTGTTCTTACTTTTATATCTTTGTTTCATACAGTTGTAGGATGTTGAAATGCACAGATCTTAGGAAATGTATAATTCAAGGAGTTTCGGTGATGCATACACCCACACAACCCCCTCCCCAGGCAAGATAGGCTACCGCACCGCACCCCACAAGCTTCCCTCAGGGCCCCACCCAGACAACAACCCTTCTAACAAGGATTTTTGCCTGTTTTTGAACTTTACTAAATGGAATCATGTGATACATAGTCTTTGTGCCTGTTTTTTGTGGGGAGAGTTGCTCAGCAAATTGTTTGGGGGTTTTCTTGTTGAGGCTCATCCACATGTTACATGAATCTGTAGTATGTTCATTTTTAGAATCAACTTTATTAAAATTTGATTCACAGCCAGGCTTGGTACCCCACATCTGTAATTCCATCATGCAGGAGGCTGAGGCAGGTGGATCACAATGAGTTCAAGGCCAGCCTGGGCTACATAGTGAGTTCAAGATCAGCCTGAAATACATAGCGAGACCCTGGCTCAAATAAAAATAAGGCATGCTTTACATACAATAAAATATACCCATTTTTCTGTTTTGCTTTTTTTCTTTTAAAAATTACCCATTTTAAGGGTACAGTCAATACCTTCAATTGGGTACCTTAAAACTGGTACATCAGTACCTTCGAATGTTTGCATAAAATTGTATACACTCAGGTAATTACTCTCAATCAAAATGGTCAACACTTAGAATACCCCCAAAATTTCCACTGTGTTCTTTTCCAACCCACAACCCAAGGCAACCACTGTTGCGCTTTGTGTCTTCACAGATTATTCTAGAATATTTTGTCATTAAATTTATGCAGTAGTTTAGGGAGATCCTACCTGAAAAAAGCATACTGTTTTACTTTCATATATTGTTTCTTTTATTCAGCATATTTCTGAGATTCACCCCTGCCATATTGGCAGTTCATTCCTTTTTATTGCTCTGCAATATTCAGATGTGCAACTATATCACGATTTGTTTATCTCATCTCCTATTGATGGGCATCTGGATTATTTCCAGTCTGGGGCTAACAACAACAACAATAATAATAATGGAGAACCTGCTACTCTTGAGCAAGTCTCTTTTTTTCTGTGAATACATATTTTCATTTCTCTTGGGGAAGTACTTGAAATGAAGTCACTGAGTCATGAAAAAGTGCTACGTTCTTTATTGAGTTTAAATAGTTTTATTCCAATCTTAGTTCCCCTTCCCCTAGTTCAGTGAAAAATTCTGTCTCAGACATGATGGGCGCCCCCTTCTGAGAATCACAGTGGAGTCCTGGAAACGTACGTGGTCACAGCAGTGGTGGCACACAGCTGCAATTCCACCCTCTCCAGAGGCTGAGGCAGGAGAATCACAAGTTTGTAGCCAGCCTGGGCAACTTAGCAAGACCTTGTTTCAAAAAACAGCAAGAGAAAAAGGAGCTGGCAGGCGTTAGAATCTCAGCCCGGGCTGGGAGCTCTGGTCCCTGCAGACTCCGGGCTGGACGGGTGGCACGTCACCATCTGTATCCTGCAGAGTGGGGTGCGTGTCTCTCCTGCCTGCAAGACCCAGAGACTCAGAGCCTTTCCGGCTTGAGAAGACCAACTCTTCTCTCTCCCAGCAGGTTCAACAAGGGAGTCTGCAGGAGGCAAGAAAAGATGTAGACTTCAGGTGGCTTCTTCTCTCCTCTGGCAAAAACTCTCCCCGAGGGAAGGCAGCCCACAGGGCCTGGCCGCCTTCCTGGTGAGGGGAAGAAGGAAGTACAAAAGGAAAGCCCCTGTGATTGCTCCAGGGAGTACGTGGCTGCCTGTGAAGCACCAGAGCCATGGAATCGTCTTTGTGGTAGTCCTAACACTCGATTCCTAAGCTGTAGTCTGGACATCCTCTCTGGTGACCAGTTCTCAGAGGGACGCAGAATGACACGAGGGGCCCTTCTGCTCTCTAGTGTCTATGATCTGTGAGTGATCTCCAGTGTCTGTGATCTGTGAGGAGCAAAGTTGGGCACAGGCATCCTGTGCAGGCTGCGCTGGGAAGTAGAGGCACAGAGCAGGGACAGCAGGCTCTGTGCAATCGCGCCCACAGCCCTCTGCGGGGCCCATGGGAGGCTGATGACCTGAACCCAGGAGCCTCTGCGTGACAAGCATGTGCTGCCCTCATTCTAGTGCTTGGCCTCAGAGTCACGGCATCGTCTCAGGTCCTGGGCCACCTCTCCAGGCCGCAGAACCAGAGACTGCTGACCCTGCCCAGGTACCTGGGCCCACATCAGAAATGGCGCCATCATTGTGCCCTACTCCTGAGCCCAGCAAATGAACTGGCAGCTTGCAGATCATATGCAGTGTGATCAAAATTATGGTGAACGTTAACATTTAAAAGAATTTATTACAGTAGAAGGCACACTGCTATGAGTCGCCTCCAAAGACTCCCCTCACTGTAAACACACTCTCCCATCATCGTTCTTGCCACTTGCTGAGCAGCTCTGGAGTCCTCTCTCCTGAGTGTCTAGTTGTGCTGTCCTGGCTGCCTCCATGTCCTGAATGGATTCAAAACATGTACCTTTCATGGTCATTTTGACTGTGGGGAGGAGCTCGAAGTCAGTCACTGGTGGCAGAGCCACCAGTGAGTGAGGCAGATGAGGAGACACCCTGATGTTTTTGTGAGTTGCCTTTTTGTCAGGTGGTGCTCGGCCGGAAGATCCACAGTAATTTTGATCTTATCTCTTGAACACACATAAAAGAACCCTTCCAGAACTTCTTCAGAAAGTATCAAGTGTGACAGAATAAATGCATTTGAAGCAAAGGGAATTATTATGAGGGGAATTGGTGGCAATGGGTCTTTTACTGTGATGCATTTTAAAAATTTAAATGGTCACCATACATCTTGACCATTCCTTGTGTGAGAGGCATGCAGAGCCTTCTGCAAACACTGATTCATACTCTGAGTTTTAACTTTGAACACACAGATAATCAAAACCCAAGGACTCTAATTAATTCATAATAATGACACCCAGTCCAGTGAACGAGGGACAAGACTGCACAATCCCTCCCAGAAGAGCCCCAGGCGCTGGGAATAGAAGAATCAGGTTACCACCTACACTCTTTGCCCAGCCACACGGCTGAGTTACCGCCATTCCTCAGCACACTTTGTTAGAAGCAGACGCAGACCTCCGACTCCATTGTGAGGAAGAACCCCGGGCCAGCAGTCTGTTTCATTATCTGGAAAAACGTGGACAATATAACACCAATGTCACAATGTTGGTTTGAGCATCTGATGAGGTATAAAGCACTTGGTGTGGAGAAACAGAACTGACAATGATCCCCACCAAGAAGACAACAGACTCCATATACTTAACAAAAGAACACTTCAGTGCAAAAGAAGGAGGAAATGGGAAGAGGTGAGACTCAGACCCAAGTGGGAAATTTAATTTTTAAGAGAAAGGCATCGATCCACATCCAGATGGGTGTCCAGGAACATATTCAGACCTTCACTGGCTCGAAGGGAAGTTGATAGTGTTCTACACGCTCACCAGACTCCTAGCCCCTTCTAAGGAAAACCAGGCACACAACCCTAACATCCTCCCTCGCCCGTTGGATCCAGGCTTGTGGCTGGGCCCGTTCATCAACCCTGTGTGTGCAGGACCCAAGAAGGTGGCAGCGATGGTGGCAGTGGCTTTCCTGATGACAGTTTTGAAAAGTACCAAAATATCCAACCATAAGGAAATTGTTAAGTAAGTCACGATATACTGTATGCACTAAAAATATCATTAAACTAGTCATTTGTAGGTTTTTAAATGGAGACTGTTCAAATAATGTTACTCATGATATGAAATTGGATACGTGCCATATACAACATCTCTTTGAAACACATGGAAAAAGATCGAAAGGAAACTATGCCCATGAAAATGTTACCAGCGATTATCCTACAGGGTGGAATAATAAGAATTTCCCTATTTTTATATTTCTATATTTACATTTCTTACAGTGGTAAATATACCTTAAAATAACTTTTATTTTATTTATTTATTTATTTATTTTGGGTGCTGGGAATCGAACTCAGGGCCTTGCATTTGCTAGGCAAGAGCTCTACCACTTGAGCTAAATCCCCAACCCCAGTAACTTTTATTTTTAAGGGACAGATAATTTGACCTAATCCAGAGTTTATCGGGAGGGCACTCGGAGGTTATTATCAAATATTTATTTTTTAAAAGAGCACAAATAATGTTTAAACAAGTGATAAAATGGCTGTTACTTTGGAGCAAAGGCCCAGTGAAAGGCCAGGGCTCTTACATCACGAAATCTTAACTTTGTCCAGACAAATGCATCATTGTGAATGTCAGCTCTTTTCTGTAACACAGTCATGTAACTTGGACTCAGTTCCCTTAAATTTAGCTTGCCTGCCTTTTCCAGTTCTCAGTGAATGAGAGTTTATTGTCCAATCTGTGCTCCAAGAATGAGCGACACCTGCACAGTACTCCTAAGAAGCTAAATAGTATGCTATTACTCGGACACTACTTCCCAATAAAAACACTGATGACCCGTGAACTCCAGCAACTTACTCAAACTTAAATGAGGAAGTCGATGGACAAAATTTGAAGGTAATTGTTTCAAAGAATTCACACTCCCAATTCGAAATCTTAATGCAAAGCTACAGCGATGAGAACAAGTATGGTACTGGCATAACTCAGAACCCAGAAATACACCCTCGTATCAAAGGTCAAATGAATTTCAACAAGAGTCCTAAGACAATTCAGTGAGGGACAGAACAGTCTTTCAATAAATGGTATGGAGACAACTAGCTATCCAAGTGCAAGTGAAAGAGATTGGACCCCTTTTTTGTACCCTACACAGAAATGAGTTCCAAGCAAATCACAGACTTAAAGGTAACGACGAAAACAACAGAAAACTGTTACGGGAACATACAAGTAAAATTCTATGATCTTGGGAGTGGGGGAAATACAATGAAGAAAATGAAAATAGATAAATTTGACCTTAACAAAATTAGTAACTTATTTGCTTCAAAGGACATCAAGAAACTCTAGGTGAACCTAGAGTTTAGAGTTTCTCACACAGCTCAAGCGCCTGCAAGTCAGTCCTTCCAGCCTCTCCAGCTGCAGGCTATGGAGAGAGCCCCATGGGGACACTGCACACTCAGGGAATCAGAGCGATAAGAGCCCATTATCGAGAAACTCTGAGCTGTGCAAACCCCAAACTTCAAAAACGGGGTGCGGGGAAACTGTGCAACCTTTGTGCCAGACAGGGACATTGTACTTGCCACACTGGACGTTAAACAAAGCTGAAGACACTGTCTTTCCAAGCTGGTCACTCTACAGACCCTGAGAAGATAGTCCAGAAAGGTCTGGAAAGGGCTATCTGAGCCTCCGCTGGGAGACGGATGGAAATGAGAGGTGCACGAATGGTTGTCTCCCAACACTGAGCCCAAGTGGGCGATATACAGTTCATCAGACTCTTCTTAAGAATATATATTTGTTTTTTTCCAAATAAGGTTAAAATGTTACGGAGCAACTAATACATGACTGTGCTAGGCACAGGACTTGCTATGAGGATGAAATGAAATAACTCAAGCAAAGTATTTGCAAAGGGCTGGTGTGTGAAAAGCATTCAAAATAATAGCTATGGGGCGTGATCAGAATATATGGTGATTGTTTAAATTTTTTAAAATATTACAGTAAAAGACAGATTGCAATTGATCCTCCTCAAAATAGGCCCTCTCGTTTGAATGCACTTACCCCATCATTCTCACCACTTTCTGAAGCAGTTCTGGATGTCCTCTTGCCTGAGTGGTTTTACAACAGGTGATCAAAAATACGGTGAAAGCTGCTGCCGAGTGCCATCCAAAGGAAAAGCAGGCTTGTAAGAAAGTATGGTGTGTTCTGAGCCACCTTATTCACCAGCACCATGTGACTTCTGATTCTCCCCCAAAGTAAAAATGACCATGACAGGTAAATGTTTTGAATAGATTCAGGGTGTCAAGGCAGACACAAGAGTGCAAAGACACTTACAAAAGAGGATTTCTACAACTGCTTTAGAAAGGGACAAGAACCATGGGATAAATGTGCTCGAAGCAAAGGGGAGTGTTTTGAAAGAGATTAATGGCAACGTGCCTTTTACTGAAATATAAAAATTTAAACATTCACTGTGGTTTCTATCACACCTTGTATTTATAAAAACAGAAAGAAACCCCTATTTCCTCTCCACTTCCCTGGGAAGAGTGCAAAGATTGTTCACCTCAGACATTAGGCAATGACAGTTTTCCATGGTAAATGAAAAGACAAAAATAGTCTAAAATGTGGAAGTACCTTTGGTGGGCAATGAATTCCCTTCCTGTCCATGGATCAGACATAGTACTAGAAATCAATACGGAATTGTAAAAAACCAACAAAATTTCTAGCACAAGGCTGACACTAGCCTGGGAACCCAGTGTGGAATCGGCTTCCCACTTACTGACACCCCAAAAAAAACATAGATATCAATTTCAATTTTAGTTTAGAAACTGAGCCATCGTTGAAATCTTTGAGACTTTCAGGTTAAATGTGGAGGATTGTCTATAGTTAAAGGTCCTTTCCTGCATCAATTTGAATCCCACCAAGAAAATTGAAACCATTGTCATAATTTAACAAATGGAATTCGACACAGGGAACTGGCAGGTGATTAAAAGCTGTGACATTAAAAAAAAAAGACAAGAACAGTGCTAGGTCAAAACCATTCCTAAGGAGAGACAGAATGACCGGAAGCCAGGGGCCAAAGTCACCTGGAAGAAGCTGGAACCACAGTGTACCTCGAGTTGAAGCTACAGAAAAAAAAATGTGGCCCAAGTGCCTTGTGTCATCTGAATGAAGCCGAATAATATTTTAAGTTTTTTAACTTAAAATTTGTCAGTACTCTGGGTTTGGGGATTTAGCTCAGTGGTAGAGCACTTACCTAGCAAGCGAAAGGCCCTGAGTTCGATCCCCAGTAGCCCCCAAAATTTGTCAATAATTTAAAATGGATCATAGTTTACCTAAGACTTTCGGAACTTACAGTAGTATCTTTTCAAATATAATCATAAAACATTTAACTGTAGAGATGCTGTTAGTTTCCTATTCCAAGATAAAATCCTTTGTCGAAATAGAAATAGGCATTTTTGAAGTGATTTATAGACTATACAGACATTTTAATTTGCATTGCTTAACTTAGCATTGTTAGTTCTTACAAATAAAACTTGTATAGTTGTAAAAAATTTTTCCACTGAAATTTTTTAATTAATAGAAAGGTTGGGAGAGAAAATTAGAAAAATCTCTTGGGATAAGAACAAAAAAGGCAAACCGTGAACAATAAGAAAGATAGGAAAATTATTGAATCAATGCAAGTGGCCCAATATCCAACCCAATGGGTTCCCTAGAAAACAAGTGCAAAACCACGGCGGTGATCAGTAAATAATAGGAGGAAGTTTTCCTGAACCAAGGGAGGGGCATCTTCAGATCCAGCGGCCCATCGGATCGCCAACCAATGAGTGCAAGCAGATCTTCAGCACGGTTTATCACAGAGACACTTCAGGATAAGAGAAATAGAAAGATCCTGTTATGGTTTGTGTCTAGATGTCCCCCCAAAGCCTCATGTGGTAAGAGGTGGCTGGATCTAGAGTGTGTGGTTACTAAAGTAGTCCACTGATCGGTCTGGCATGGCTCTGCTGGGATCAAGGATGTGACGCTGGGATTAAGGGTATTAGGATTAAGGGCAGGAATACTGCCCACCCGAAAGACAGGTAGCCTGGATAAGATATAAAATACAGGAAGAAGCTGGTTAGTCCCCCTCTTGCTTGCATTCCTTGCTTACCTGGCTGACCTCTGCCTCTCTGCCATGCCGCCCTGCCTCGGACCCAGCTGACTGCGGACTGAAACCTCTACAAACTGTGAGCCAGACAAACCTTTCTTCCCCTAACTTTGGGTGTCTGGTATTTTGTCTCAGCAATGAGAGAAAAGTAACTAAGACAGATCCCAAAAGCTTCAGGAGAGGAGTTAAAAGGCAGTTTATAGAAGAAGTGGACAAGACTTCTCAACGGCATATGGAAGTTCGAGAGAGAGGAGTAAT
>PVJO010016614.1:0-41466 GCA_004026905.1 Hystrix cristata
CAGACACTTATTAGTACACATCGAATTGTTTCTCTTATATGAGAAACCATAAGTGTAAATAAGGACAAAGGGGTAGAATAGATATTTTGTTTAAAAAAGAAAAAAGAAAGATAGTATTCAAGAGAGAGAACTAGATAAGGAAAAGAGGGATAAAGAAGAAGGTTAAAAGAAAAGTAAGATGAAAGGGGAAAAAATGGTAAAGTGTAGCTACACTTGTTGCAAATAGGGAGGGGTGGCTGAATGGAAGGGAGGGGAGGGGAAGGGGGGAAGAGGGGGGAAAACCAAGATGTATCATGTACAGGTACAAAATAACCATGTTGATTATGATCATTATGTATATAATGTACCAATATATGTTCTTGGTAAAAATAATAAAAAAAATTTAAGAAAAAAGATATTTTCTCACATAATCATAATATAGTTACCAACTATAAGAACTATATTTTATTAGGATTATCTTTTTAGTTACTTCATGTTTTATATTATGATCTTTCCAATTGCTCCAATAATTTCTTTGACAGCATCATTTTCCTCAAGTACAGGATATGGTTTATAATCATATTATTGCATTTAATTATTGTAGATACGTATCTCCTGAAATATAGAAATAGTCTTTAGTTTTTGTTGTTGTTTGTTTCTCATGCTAGACATTTCTGAAACACAGCATGCATAAATTGGCCTTCAATTTGGGTGGTCTAATATTACCTCATGATTAGATTTCTGGTGGAAGTATTGGAAAATGATGTAGTGTTCTCAGAAAACTGCAGATGAATCCATATGATGTCTTCCTGCCCCTTTGTTTATCATTTTAATCCTGTTCATCTGATAAAATTATCTAATTTATCAAAATAATAATTATCCTCTGTAATTAACAAGTTATCTTATAAAAGGAGACACTTTAAGATCACATAAATATCCTGTGCATCATTGTACTTTCATCTCCTAGTACAGTATCCATTGACAAGTATTGCCTGAAAAAGTCTTTAAATATTATTATTTAAATAGTGATTTCCCAGCTCTTCTACTCCTTCCACATTTATCAGCTGGCATTTTCCTGAAGAAAGAACATTTTCTTGATCTATCTTTCTTTATATTTTCCTGTCTTTCCACCCTCCATCCATCCACCCAACCAGCCAGCCATGTATCCTAGCTGTGGCCAGGACTTTAAGTACTGAAAAGAACTGGTGTGGGTGTGTACTCTTGATTTGTTTCTTAGAGGAAAAGCTTTAATTTTTGACAATTGATTATGACTTTAGCATTGGTTCATTACATATGGACTTTATCTAATACATGATATTACCATTTATATATTATATATAATAATACATAATTTAACATTACATATCATATTTGTCTGATACATAATATTATTCCTTGTATAGCTAAAGTGTTGTGAGTTTTATTATGAAAAGATGTTCAATTTTGTCAAGTGCTTTTTCTGCATCTTTCAAATGCGTCATATTGGATTTTGAGCCTTTTCCTGTTAATTTGATGTATCACATTTACTGATTGACATATGTTGAACTATCCTTGCATTCCTGGGATGAATCTTTTTTAGTTGTAATGAAAGATCTTTTTCATGTGCTGTTGAAGTCAGTTTGTTAGTATTTTCATTAGAATTTTGGCATATGTATTCATGAAGAATACTGACCTATCATTTTCTGTTTGGAGGAGCACCAAAGTTATACTGAAAAGAGCCATGGATACAGAGATGGCCAGAATTTGTAGGCATTTTAGCACTTTCATACTACTTAAAAAATATGTGTTGAATATATTTGGCTTGAACTGAATCTTGGATATTAGGGCTAGTTAGACCATTTCTCTCTGTCTGTCTGTCTGTTTCTCTCTCTCTCTCTCTCTCACACACATACACACACATGCATGCACATGCACATGCACACAACACAAATGCAAAATATACACAGCAGATAACAGAGGCTTTTGGCTCCATGTAAACATCCATGCTATCCACTATAAAGAAAGTGGTTTAGCTACATCCAGATGCCTCCTCATTTGAACGCAAGACCGTGAAAGAGAAGTAAAGCCATTTGAGGAAGCCCTAGAACATACAGCAGGCACCTAATGAAAATTAAAAGGCAAGGGAGTAAAAGCTCAAGAAGAAATGTATCAAAGTAACTGTTAAATTCTTCCCTTTTCTGACTTAGTGTTCATGACCTGCCTACCCATTATCCACAGCTGTTAAATGAAATTCCTCAGTTATCATAAGAACAGAGTCCTCCCAAGGAAAAATGTCTTGATGAAAAACTCTAAAAAATGCAAATGAAGCTAGCAAAACATAAGACTGAGCATGCTATGGTGAAAAATACTCATAAGAAGAATAAAACTGTGAGGATTTTTTTCCTGGAGAAAAATGTAAAGTTTGGTAGTTACAGAGATTGAAAAAAGAAAGAAAATGTTAAAAATATTATTTTGAGTAAATATTCCTGATGTTTATAGCATCCCATTCATTCATTTTATGACTGAAAAAGACAAAGAGCCTGTATTGAACAAGTTTATTTGATAATCTCCATGAGATATGAAGATGAGTAAGATTCCTTACATATGTCAATAGGGCAAATGGAATAGTAGAGAACACAGACACATACAAAGAAAACATAATAGTATGAGGCTGAAGGAATTCATACCATGTTCCAGATAATGGGGCAATTAATTGTGCTTGTGGAATCTGGGTGTATTACAAGGAAGAGATACTTTTTTTTTCTGCTTTGCTTAGAAATTCTTACTGAGCTAGGAAAACTAGGTTTTTCAGGCAGAGGACACTAGAGTAGGAGAAATAGATTTCCTGGAAGGTTTAGAAAAGGAGATCAATAATCTAGAATGGTGGGAGTTTGAGAGTAAAACGTGAATATGATGATAGGTTGGAAAGATAGGTTAGTCCCAGATTAAGATAGTTTCCATGGTATTCAGAGAGATTCATACCTCATACTATGTACAGTTGGAAACCCTTAAAGGATGATTTTATGCACCTACTCAGAACCTAATTAATTTTAAATTATGATGCCAGAAAACTAGTGTCTTCTGGTGAGCCATTTCCTGTACTTTATGGGTATAAAAACTCAAGGTGACACGGAGAATTTCAATAGCACTAGGAACCCGGAAGAACTTTTATGAATTAACTCTTTAAAGTCTATAGTTCTAATAGTTAAACGACCAAACCATTAGTGTAAAAATATTTCAAAAAATCTGACAAACTCAAACATTTATCTATCCGAGTGAAGGAATTCAAATCTCCTTCTGTATGAGAACTGTTTCCAGGGTAGGAAGAGCCTTTTAACATCCCCATTCAGCATCAGTTCGAATTTAAATTATGCATTTGGAAGGAAATGAACTGGAAGTGCTGTGACACAGAGTAAAGGCTGTGGATTTTTAGATAATATAGAAATAGGCTATCCAGGAATAAATTCTAAATATTGTGAAATAGACAATCAGATAATGATAACAAGATAGCCCTCCTTAGAACATCAGATTATTATTTTAAATAATTGTACTTTTAAACCAGAAATTTCAATGATAATTGGCTAAATTTAAAAGTTTAACAATATTTCCAGTTCTTCTGAAGACAGAATTATCAATTGGATCAAGTAATCGCACATAGAAATGTCTTCAAAAGAGCAAAAGTATCCAGGTGAGATATCACAGTACCTGGCTGGGAAGAATAACAAGAAAATATACATTGAGGCAGGAAGGGATAGTTTTGCTTTGCTCACTTCACCCTTCCTCCTGGTCCTTGACAGCAGAGGAATGAGAAAGCTACTCTCTGCTTATGGAAAGAACAAGGAAATAAGCACAGATCTTTGTTTGGACCCCGGCACTGAGTCCACTGCAGCAAGACCCAGCACAGGCAGCCCCCACCTCACAACTCCATATTCCAGGCCAGTGAGACAGACTGTCTGGACCTCATCCTGGCCTCAGGTGGGACTACACAAGCCCCAGACTTCAGATGTAAATTTTGACATAAAAATTCAGTATGTGGGTGAGGAAGTGAAATACAAGTGTAAAAGGCTTTGTTGTTTTATTCTGTTTTTGCAACCAGGGTTGTTTTCAGCTTAAAATAACTTTTACAACTATAAAATGATATTTGTAAGCCTCATGGTAACCAAAAAGCAAAACCCTATCGTAAAAATGCAAAAAAGGAGAAAAGGATCAAAATATACTACCAGAGAAAATTACTTAGCTACAAAGGAAGAAAACAAGAGAAGAAAGGAACAAAGTACCTACAAAACAACTAGAAACGAATTAGCAAAAATTCAGTAATAAGTCCTTATCATATGATGAATATTATCATTATAAAATTTTATATAATGTACCACTAAAATAAAATTTTTTAAAAAGTCCTTACCAATCAACAGTTACCTTGAATATAGTGGATTAAACTTCATAATTGAAATACATAGTGTACTAGAGATGTAACTTAGATGGTAGAACATTTATGTTGCATACATGAGGTCCTAGGTTTGGTCACTAGCATTGGAAAAGAAAAAAGAAAAATGCCTCCACAAATACAAAGAGACTCAATGAATAGGCAAAGAAGACCCAACTACATGTTGCCTACAAGAGACTCACTCATCTCTGAGGACACACAGATTGAAAGGGAAGGGATGGAAAAAGCTAACCTATGCAAGTAGAAATCAAAAAAGAGCAGAGGTAACTATTCTTACATCAAAGAGTAGATCCGAAGTAAAAAATACTGTAAATGTCAATTCAGCAAGGGATGTAACAATTTAAACATATATGCATCCAATATCAGAACACCTAAACATGTAAATCAAATATTAATAAATTTAAAAGAGAGATATTTCAATATAATAATTGTAGAGAACTTTAACAGCCCATGTTCAACAATGGACAGAGCATACAGGCAGAAAATCAACAACGAATTGTTTTTTGTTTTGGTTTTCTTGATTTTCGTTTTATAGTACTGAGAGTTAAAGCCAGTATCTTTTCACTGAGCTACATCACCAGTTCTTTTTCTATTTTGAGACAGAGTCTCACTAAATCACTAATTTGTCCAGGCTGGGATTGAACTTGTGGTCTTCCTGCCTCAGCCTTCCAGAATACTGGGATTCCAGGTGTAAACCATTATGCCCAGCTGAAACATGGGTTTTAAACTGCACTCTAGAACAAATTATTCTAACAGACATCTCCACCTCCATCCAATGTATTCAGAACACACATTCTTCTCAAATGCACATGGATCATTTTCCAGGATAGGTACTATGTAAGGCTTCAAAACAAGTATTAAAAACTTAAGACAACTGAAATCATATCAAATAGCTGAGTAAAATGGTATAAAATTAGAAATCAGTAACAGGAGAAACTGGAAAATTAAAAAATACATAGAAATTAACATGAATGTGAACAAACAATAAAACGAAAAGATATGTAAAAACTTTATGAGATAAATAAAAACGAAAACATACCAAATTTATGGGATTTGACAAAAGCAGTTCAAAGAATGACGATTTCTGGGCTTGGGGTTTTGTTTGGTTTGGTTTGGTTGGTTTTTGCTTTGGTTTTTTGTGGGGATTAAACTCAAGGCCTTGCACATGCTAGGCAAATACTCTACCACTGAGCCATATTCCAAGTCCTTATGTCTATGTCAAAAAAGAAGATAGATTTAAACACCCAAACATCATACCTCAAAGAACTAGAAAAACAAGAAAAATGACAAAAATACTCAAATAAAATTAGAAGTAAAAGGAGATATTATGCCTGAGACAATAGAAATACAGAGGATGATCACAGACTATTATGAATTATATGGCCACAAACTGCTTAATATAAAAGAAGTGGGTAAATTTGATTCATACGAACTACCAAGACTGAATTATAACAAAGTAGAAAATAGTAACAATACTAAGCAAGAAGATTGGATCAATAATAAAAACTTCTTCCACCAAAGCAAAATCCAGGACCAGATGACTTCACTGCTGAATTCTATCAAACATTTAAAAAATAAGGAAGGGAGGCGGAAGAAGGGGAAACCAAGATCTATCAGGTACAGGTACAAATTAATTACAATGAATGTGATCATTATGTATCTCTGCAATGTACCAATACATGTTCTTGGTAAATTTAAAAAAAAAATTTTTTAAAAAGAAATAGTATCAATTCTTCTCACATGCTTTCAAAAAACTGGAAGGGGAAGGAATACTTCCAAACTAATTATGTAAGGTTAGCAGCACTCTGATACCAAAGCCAGACAAATGTGCAAGATGTGGAGTCTGTTTCTCTGCCGCCTTAAATTTGGTCTTAGACGTGTGACTTCCTTTGTTGGGAAGTGACTTGAAACAGAGACTGGAAAATCATTTGCACATTTCTACAAACACTCAAGCTATTCTGCTGGATAACAAAAATGTGGCTGAGCTGCCTCTGTTGTCCTGATCAATGAGCTGCTAGATGCTTGACATGTGGAAATGACTTTTCCCAGGTTAGACAATTACCAGCCAAACTATCAGCTAACTGTGGATTTCTGAAGGGACCCAAAAGAGATTAGGTGACATACCTGCATAGCTGACCCAAGTCATATACTAAATAAAGTGTTGTTTCAGGCCACTATATTTGGAGATACTTGTTACATGCCAAAAACTAACTCATGCAAGCACCAACTTGTATTAATACCAGATGTAGATATTATAGTAAACAAGGTAAATAAGGTATTTCCCCCAGATAATGATAAAGAAATAAATGAGCAAGACAGTTGCAGAGACTAATACACCTTGTGAGGGAAAGGAAGCAGAGTAACATGATAGAGTGATTGGCAAGCACTGGGATCTAATTTAGATATTGTTGTCAGAAAAGGCTCCTTTGAGTTGGCGAAGTTTGAGATAAGATTTGAATATAAACAAGAGTCAACCATATTAGTGTCCAGAGATAGACTGTTCCAGACAGAGGGAAGAGTGAGTGCAAAGGCACCGTGGGAACATAGTTCAGAAAAACAGAAAGAAGGCCAACAAGGCTGGAGTACAGCATATAGGGAAACAGTGAGTAGAAAGAAGATATAGTCAGCAAAATAGACTATGACTTAGGACTCAGACCATAACTTATTAGTCACATTGATACTTCTACCATATTTCATTCTGATCCTTTATGTTTGTGGAGTAAGAGTTTTTAAAAGACTCCTATGGGAAAGATTCTTATTCCCTCTGGCATTTTGGGCTACAACTTTCCATGATCGGTTTTATCTTCAATCTGATTCCATCTGTTTCTGTATTCTAGGATTTCTTCAAAATGTCCTCCTCCAGCTGCCTGCATTTCTAGTTTTCTAGCATTATTATGGATTCATTATTTTAAAAGTATAGGATGTTTATTACATTTTTAAAGGAAACTTGGTATATATCTGTCCTCAGTTCACCATCTTTCATTAAAATTCTCTCAACTCATTTTAAATTTGTAGCTCTAAGAGCATCTTAATATATTATCATGCTTTTGTTATCCTGTCTTTTTCTCTTTATTTGTCTTCATTTACAGCTTCCCTTTGTAGTGGCTGGTAAGAGGTGAGGCCTCAAGAGGACAGTTATTCACTACTCAATAAATATTTATTGGGTACATTTTATGTGAAATCAGAATTGAGGGCCTTCTCCCTGCCAGTTGTCCTTGCAGCTACCTGCCTTGATTAGTTCCAGATGAGGTATGGCTTGCCAAAACACTTCATGCTGGCCATTGAGGAGATACAAGGCTTAACCATCCCGGTGTCTTAAATTTCACTGGATAATTAACACATTGTTTGCTGCTTTCTGATATTTCAGAATTTATGCAAAAATTATATTTTTAACAGCTTGGTCATCCATCCATTTATCTAATCTATCTAATCTAATCTATCTATCTTCATTGAAATTGAGGGCCATAAGTCAATAGGAATTGTCACATAGAATCTTATGTTTCTGTAGATGGACCATGTTGCACCATTGGGAATAGAGGATCTTTCACCCATTAGAGGAAGGACTTGGCTTAGGTAGGCATTTGTAAAGTTCCCAGGCACAAAACCTATCACTCATTCCTCTAAAGCAGATACATACTAAATATGCTTTGGTACAGAACACTTGGAAGGTGACACTGGCAAACTGTAGAACCTAGTACATACTCAATGTATTTTCTTCCAAAAACCTCTTTGGATCCCTTTGAGAACCTCAAAAGCACAAAATTATCTGTCTTGCTGTTGCTCTGTGGTAGTGCTACAGCACCTCTCCTCTCAATCCTAGCATCAGGAGGCAAGAACATATCTATGTTCTGTTCCCTTTGCCTCAGACACATGCCCTCTGGCTTCTCCAAGTCTCTTAGTACCTTGACATTTATCATTTGGTTTCAGCCTATAAACTGCCTGCTCAGAGAGGCCTCCCATGCTGCTCTAATCCCGCTTCCACCCTTTGCTCAGTAGATGCTAGTAAGGTACACGTTCCTCATTTGCTTGAAGCACCAGTTGCCAAAGTTGACCTGCTTTACCTGGAAGATTACTCCTGGTCATAGGGAGAAGTCAGGGACCAATGACTGATCCGAGTACACTGCCTGGGCTCAAGGTGGAGCTTCCCGGGGCATCGAGCTAAGGGGAGTCTCCAGCCAAGACCACATTTTGCTCAGTTTTCTTCTCTTTTTCTGTTTCCCTCATGTTCCTTCCCCAGAGAGCACTCCAATAAACTGTTCTCATCCCAGGCCCTGAAAACTTGACCTAAGATACTAAAAATGCTTTAGAGATTTTTTTTATATTTATGTACATAACCAAAAACGCCCTTTTTCTCTGATCCCTGCACTCATACCCGTGATGAAGAGTCACATGGTCAGACATGGATGTGAATGGTGCCCCTGGAACAGGTGACGTGCAGCCCCATGTCAGCCCTGCAGAGCTTTTTCCTTAGGAAGTGGAAATGGGAAAGGCAAAGAAACACCAAGCACAAGCATTCCAGCCTGGACGCTGTGCCAGCATTTCTAAAGCAAATCACTTTGTCTGACCTGATAAAAAGGGTTTTTTTTTCCTTGGAGGGGTGTTGGGTTTCTTTGGTGCTGGGGATCAAACTCAGGGCCTTGGGCTTGCAAGGCAAGCACTCTAACTGCTGAGCTAAACCCCCAGCCCCTAAAAATGGCTACTTTTTAGAGGGCTTAATAAAATCATTTAATCTAAAACTCAATATAAATACAACTGTGTGTTAATCTAGAAAGAACCAAAAAAATCAATTTCAGATCGTTATTTCCCTGTAGTAAAACTAATTTGATCAAGAATAGGACTTTTAGAGAAGTTTGTTTCCCTAAAATGTCAAGGTTCAAAGTCATGGCTTTCCTAAATATAACTCCTGGGGGGCACAGTAATTGAACTAGAACAACAACAACAAAAGCAGAATAAACTTATATTTGAAGACTCTGACATATTAATTATCTATACCCCTCTCCTCTAGAATAGAAATCCCCCGCCAAAAAGACATGGGGTCAGACACTGGTTTGTGAGCTCAGAATTCAGTGGGGAAAGAGTGTAAGTGCTATAATGGGGGTTTACTCAACATACATTCTGGTACGAAGAAATGGATTAACTCACAATGAGTAGAGGCAGGAAAGTCTTGCAAACCAGGTATAGCTGAGCCAAATGTTAAAGAATTTATAGTTCAGTAGAGAAAGATGGGGAGGTATCCATTAAATATTTGTTAAATTAGTGAGGAAAGAACATATCACACAGAGAAAATACCATGTTCAGAAAGAGTCTCAAACTTAAAATAGTTCAGTTGCTTCAGGAAAAGTACATATTCCATGCAGCTAAATCAAGCAGGAGGAAGAAGGTGGTACCAAGTGAGCCTGAAGCTCAAAAAATAAAAATAAAGAACATACCTAAGGAAAATCAGATGAAAGAAGGAACACTGATAAAGCATAAATTACTGGTTTAGAAATAATGAAAACATACATAGAATGGGCTGATAATTCCAAGGGTTGTTTCTTCCAGAGAGAGAACAAAGGAGGAGGGAAAGTAAGAGGGAGACAGGAAGAAGGAATGGATGAAGGAAGGAGGGAAAGACAAATTTCAAGGTAAAACTGTAAATGAATAGAAAGTAAATTTATTGGAGATACATTTGCAGAGTCTTACTACTTGCCAAGTCTGAGCTAGGCGTTGGGGTAAACAGCTGTACAAAAGATATGGCCTCTGCCTTCAAGGAGCTGAAATCCTAATGAGGACACCCTATTTTAAATATGTAACTACATGAATAAAATACAACTACAATTTGAGAGTGGTATAAAGATAAAGTGAGAGGTCAAAGGTCAATAAATTATTTAGGGCTGGGTGCTGGATTATGAGAGAATTTTTTGAAAATGTGACATTTAAACCAAAATTTGGAGAGGAATTTGCCAGGCAAAGGATGCTTGGAAAAGCAGCCCAGGTAGAAAACCAACCTGTGCTGAAGTTCCTGAGGCAGGAAGGAAGACAGTCACATTCAAGTGACTGGAAAGTCAGCAGAGAAGAAGGAAACAAGACTTAAAAGGTTAACAGGTTGGATGACCCACAGTCCTGACCAGAACGGAGGGGCGGTGGGTCCTGGGCTGTGGGCCTTTCAGTTTTAAAACTGGAACAATCCCAAATAAACCTGGATCAATTGGTCATCCTGTTGCAGGCCTTATTCAGAAGGACAATATGGTACCATAAACAAGGCAAGGGGGAGGATGGAGGAAAAAATGAGGATGGGAAGGGGATCCGAGGATGAAGGAAGATGGGAAAGAGGGGAGGAAAGAGGGAAGTAAAAAGCATCAAGATGCAATATGTACATGTACCGATTCCCTATGATGAGCATATTTATATGTATCACAAACACATACTAATAAAAAGGGGGAAGCAAATGGGAAAAATAAGATTTAAAAAAAGAAATATTTAGGAGTAAATTGATAGATCTTAATGACTAAATGATAGTCAGGGCTAGGACAGAGGAATAATCAAGAAAAATCTCTGGATTTTCTGCCTGGGTGGATATGTATATGAAAAAGAGTGAGTAGGGTCTGGGGATTTAGCTCAGTGGTAGAGCACTTGCCTAGCAACCACAAGGCTCTGAGTTTGATCCCCGGAACCCCACCACCACCAAGAAAAAGGGTGAATATACGAACAAATTACATTAAATTTGTTCACTGGCATCAACTGTCAAATCAGAGTCCCAGACAGGATCATTATTGATTAAAAAGGAATAAATGCTGATATTCTCATCCTTCTACACCTTGGGTGCAAATAAAAACTGGGCCTGGGGACAGCC
This sequence comes from Hystrix cristata, assembly GCA_004026905.1. Taxonomy (NCBI): domain Eukaryota; kingdom Metazoa; phylum Chordata; class Mammalia; order Rodentia; family Hystricidae; genus Hystrix; species Hystrix cristata. The sequence continues at coordinate 11,235 of PVJO010016614.1, forward strand.
TAAATGGTTAAAGAATCTGAAAGTCACTTCCAACCTTTAAAGAAGGGGATAATGAGAAAAAGAAAATCAGGAAGCCTGTATTACAGATGGCCTTCATCTTGCATTCAGAAGACATGTCAAGAAATGTGTTGTTCTTGCTACCCCCAACTCTCAGACTCTAATATTTAACCCAAAGGAAATTGTAACTGAATTATGAAGTCCTTTTGAAACTAGACATTTGACACATCTGTTATAGAATCCTTATAAAAAGCACACTAGTTGCTTGTAAATTTTATAATTATGTTAATTCAAACTCAAAGACACTCCTATGAATTTTCTAAAAAAAAATTTCCAACTCAGATCACAGAGTTTGTTCTGCCTGCCATTGAGATGTAGGGAATATTTGCTATGTGCACTAAATTCTCTTCTTAACTGCCCATGCCAGGAAAGCAGAGGACTAGAATGAAAATTAGCATAGCAGTCTGAAAACGAAAGCTTACTGAAAATTTAGGCTTAATCCAGGTCCAAATACACAATCTCAGGGAGCCCTCACTTAGGTGTGCAGGCAGGTGAGAGCTTGCTTTCCAACACTTTTACATCCTAAACAGAAGGATGCTTTTCTTGGCCATTGGAACCAGAATGGTAAGATCAGGATGGGGCACCAAAATCACTCAGTCCAGTCTTCAACCCATGGTTGGTTTTTCAAGATCCCTTCACTCATTCATTCCACAAATATGTACTGAGCGCCTACTGTATACAAGGCATTATTCTTGAAAATGTGGGATACATCAGTTAACAATACACACAAATTCTTCCTCTTGATGATTTTACATTCTAAAGGGAGAATTTAAGTAACAATAAAAATAAGCAATAAGCACAAATACATAAGTTCCAACTTATATAAGCTAAAAGGTGAAAACAGTTGAGTTATAAAAGAAAAAGGAGGGGTCTGAGAATGTAGCTCAGTAGTACAGCAAGTGCCTTTAGCCCTTTCAAGGCCCTGAGGCCAATCTCCAATATCACAAAAAATAAGACCAAAACAAACAAAATAAAAAGGATGGCAGGGTGGTACAGCTCCTAAGCACAAGAGGGTTGCAGGTGCAAATGAGAATAGGTAGTGGGGCAGCTGTTATTGGGAAGGTTATGCTTGTAAAAAGTTTTGAAGGGTTAGCCATGGTGATCTCTAAAGGGAAAGCCCAGTTGATTTTTTTTCCTGCTCTAAAACAGTCCAGACTAAAATGTATCATATTGAGAAAGGGAGGAAATTGTTCAAATGGGAAGGGGAACGAGGGGGGAGGGGGAAAGGAACAGAGGGACAAGAGAAATAAGGAATAGAAGGAAACAATGGAAACAAAGCTTTTGTAAATAAGGAGGGAGGAAGGGGTGAAGGGAGGGGAGGGGAACGGAGGGAAAAGAAGCAGCAAGATATATCATATACAGGTACAAATCCCCTATCATGAGTGTTATCACTATGTACATCTAAAATGTACCATTAAAATCAGATTTTTTTAAATAAATAAATCAATCAAACAACCCAGAGTACTCTAAAATGGGCTCTTCAGCAAAACCCACCACCAGACTCAGAAGCCAGGGGCTTGTGGTTTCCTTTGGACCCACCCATAAACTATGTGCCTTATCCCACTGCACTCCAATGCACTGTGTACTAGTGAGCGCACTCCCATGGCCCCAGAGCCCCTCCAGAGCTCCTTCCTTATTATAGCACAACAGAACATCATGGAATTGTCTGCTTCAGTGTTTGTGCTATGTACAAGGCAAGACAAAACCTCAGAGACTGGGGCAAACGAGGTCAAACTGGATTCTGCCATTTAATGGTTGACAAATTATCTAACTCTGAATCTCAATTTTCTTATCTGTGAAGGCAGTAAAGATGATATATCTATTAAATAGGATTGTTATTAGTATTATCAGAGAAATCATATGTAGAGCACTTAGCATCGTGCTTGGCACACAGTAAGCACTTAATTAAAGTTACCACTTTTTGGTGGTGCCTACATCATTGGTATCTGTTTGGAGGAAAGACCCACTTATCTTTTATTGAGTTGAGCAGTGACTTGCATATAGGTGATCAGAAAACACAGTGAATGTTGAAAACAAAAATAGTTATTATAGTAAAAAAAAAAATTGCTACTCGTTTCCTTCAGAATACTCCCCCTTGCTTCAAACCCACTTATTCCCTTGTTTTGACACTTTCTGAAGCAGTTCTGGAAGTCCTTTTTGTTTCTTTATGCGTTTTGACCAAAAATACTGTAAATTCTGCTGCCGAGTACCATGTAATGGAAAGGCAGGCTCATAAAAATATCAGAGTGTTCCTAGCAAGCTCAAGGTCCTGAGTTTGATCCCCAGCACCCCCCCCAAAAAAGTCAGGGTGTGTCCTAATCCACCTTATTCACCAGATATGGCACCACGTGACTTCTGGCTCTTCCCTCAAAGTCAAAATGACCATGAAAGGTAAACATTTTGAATCAATTCAGGACAGTGGGGCAGCCATAACAGCACAACTAAAGACCCTTACAAAAGAAGACTTCCAGACATGCTTCAGAGAGTGGCAAGAATGATGGGATAAGCACCTTTGAGGTAAGGGGGAGTATTTTGATTATTAGCAGTATGCTTTTTACTGAAATAAATTTTTAAAAATTTAAACAAAGACCATATATTTTTATCAGACCTTGTACAGCATCACACATTTAAGTAGCATTGTGGGTAACAGAAGGCAATCTAAGAATACCCAGAAAAATATACCCAAAGCCCCCCTGGAGGGATTGCGATCTTTGTGTAGCTTGTAAACAGCCATCATCTCATTTCACAGGATGGCAAATTATACTAAAATCTGATTTTTTCTCATCTTTTTTCTGAGTGTGCTGTCTTGGGAAGAAGAAAGTAACTAGGTAAGAGAAAATGTGTAGGAAAGTTTTCTTTCCTTGCAACACTAAATGAGACTGTTCCTTATCCAAATTATTTTCTGGACCTTTCTTTCAAAACGTATTCTTTGTCTAAAATTAAGACATAGTAATAATAAAAAACAATTCTCTGGTGTGTTTGGCTGCAGGAGAAAGGTAGGCTGTGATTCTATATATAGAAGAGCTTCATGAAGAGAATCAAAATTCTGATCCCAAATGCCTTGCAGTGTGGAAAAAAGTAAGACACCAAAATTAAAAACACTATTCCCAAATCTCCTCGCTTCATGTATTAAGAACTAAAACATCAGTGATGTTCAGATTTGGTTATTGTGCATTGGTCTCTGATGGCTAATGCATAAAACCCTTAAATACTTAGGCTTTCTGGATATCCCACGAGGAAGCAAATGGTTATAACGTGTGGACACCATCCCATTCACCAGGATGGCATAGGCGCAGAGTTGAAGAAGGATGGGTGAAAACTACATATTGGGCCAAGGAAAACTGGTTACTTGATCGTTTTTCTGTGAGCTGGTACTTAAGTGAAGAGGTAATCTCGCCCTATTTTATATCCAAGGACAGTAAGCTATGGTCTTTAGACCAAAATCAACCTCTTGTATGATTTGGTGAACAAATTTTTGTAAATAAAGTTTATGGTTGATGCCTCCTCATTTCACAGTGGTCCCTCACTTGTTAAATAAATGTCCACAGCTCGACAAAAAAATCTGGTCTATTGTCCACTGTCCTGGTGAAGAAGTTTATGATCTAGAACAATCATTTGCAAATGACAGCCTTCAGGTCAGTTCTGGCCCACTGCTTGTTTTTGCCAATAAGGTTTTATTGGAACACAACAATACCATTTCTTAATGTATTGTCTGTGGGTGCTTTCAAGCTACGTCAGTAGAGTTGAGTAGTTCCAAATGGGGCCCAAAAAACCTGAAGTATCTATTACCTGGCCCTTTACAGAAAATTTTGCTGACCATTGTTTGATGTGAATGAAATATTTCTGCCCAAGAAGGTTGTGAGAGGATCAAGTCATTACCAATATGTGGTTGTAGACATCTGCACTCAGACTCCAATGAGTCTTGAGGTTGATACAGTATTGGGCCAAGAAGCTCAGGAAGACATCTTCATCATCTTAAATAATTAAGTAAATGTGAAAATGACAGGGCTTGTGTTTTTGTCAGTATTTAATTTTTAAATTAGTTTTGATTTTTAGATTTAAGACCTGAAAGAATAAGAGATTGGGGCCAATGTTATGGTTGTTATCTAAAATGTTTTTCCAAAGCTCCTTGCACTGAGGGCTTGATTGCCAGCTGATGGGCTTGTAAAGTGCCTGGATTGCAAAGGCCCTAATTTCATCAGTGGAGTAATCCACAGATGTGATCATAACTTGATGACATTATTGATAGGTGATGAAAATGGAACATGAAGCCTCACTGAAGCCAGTGGATCACAGGGATGTGGCTTCAGGACTGTATCTTGTCCCTGGCCCCTGCATTTCTGGCTCTTCCCTTTTCTTTCTGCTTCTTGGGTATCTCTTCTGCCCTTACACTATGATGTTTCTGCCTTGGAGCCAATGAACCATGGGCCAAAACCTCTGAAACTGTGAGTCAAATAAAGTTTTCCTCTTTGAGTTGTTTTTCTCAGGAATTGGGTCACAGTGATGAAAAGTTGATTAGCACAGGTAAGCTTATCTATTTTGAAATATTTAACTTGCATTTGATTAAAATAAATCAAGTCAGACCAGAGTCCTTAGATAAGTTTTTACAAGGGTCTGTACCTTACCTAGGTTTGCAAAACACTAGTGAAGTATCTCTTCTGCCAGACCTGCAGGCTGAACCCAACCACTATTTTTTCTCTATTCTCATGTACATTCTTCAATCAGGGCACAGGAAACTTTGTCTTTAAAGAGAAGATAGTAAATATTTCAGGTCTTTGTAGCATCCACTCGTCTCCGCTATTATGGCACCAAAGCAACCACACACAAGACAGAAATGAATGGGTATTATCTATGTTCCACTCAAACTTTTATTTATAGACTGAGTTTGAACTTCATGTAATTTTCATGTGCCACAAGATATTCTTCCTCTTTTTATTGAATTTCAATTATTTAAACATTCAAAAATGATTCTTTGCTCATGTAGCACACAATAAAAAACCAGGAAACTAGATTTAACCCATGGGTCATAGTCAACCAATCTCTATCCTTTGGTTGCAGTGAACATACCTTTCTAAATAAATCGTATTGTGCTCCTGATTAAAACTCTCTATTTGGTCCCATATTTCTTGTAGGATTAAATCCTTGCACCTAGGCTTGGCATTCAATATTTTTCCACCAATTGTTCTCCTATTAATCTGTTGCTAAGTGGCAGTCATCTTATCTTCTCCAAGCCATTTCATCTGCCCAGAATTCCCTACCCTCATTCTTCATGTGGCAAGGCCCTAGATGTTCCTCCTGACACAGCTCACCAGCAATGTGTCCCCTTGCACAAGTCCAGTTAGCTGTGTGTTTCTCCACCCCACACAATGCTCAGTACTTCTACTGCAGATAACACTTATTATGTATAATTCTAATTCTTTACCTAAGTGCTTTATTACCCTGATCACCTGAGCTTTTGGTTGGGGGGGGCAGTTGTTGCTGGGGATCAAACTCAGGGCCTTGCACTTGCTAGGCAAGCCCTCTAACACTGAGCTAAATCCCCAACCCTTCACCTGAGCTTTCTGAAAGCAGAAATTATGCCAATTCATTTCTTAATCCCCAACATCCACTACAGTATCTTAATACTAACTAGATGCTCAACAAGAATTTGCTTAGTGAACACTCCAGCAATTATTAGTAAAAAGAACAATGAGTTCTATTTACCAAGTGCTCTTCCTGCTCCAACCACTGTACTGACTGCTTCATGTATGTGAGCTTGGTTAATATATCAGGTTTAATGTGTTTTCCCCCTGACTCATTTTTATTTCTTAAAAATTGCATTACAATTCCTTATTTTCACCATAAAGGTATTATACATTTAATAGTGGGATTTTAGCCATCTGAGACAGGATGGTGAGAGAAAGATTTGGGTCCTTAGGTCACATTGACTGCCTCATAATTAAGCCAATTCTATCTACTTATCCTACAGCATCCCTGTGCTCTACATGAAAGAAAAGCCTACCAAATTCTTATTAAAGAAAAGATAAAATAAAATTCTGCTTCGTCTTTGTCACTGGACAAAATTAGGGGTATGTCCTGCTTTAGTGGAGTTGCTAGAACATAAATGAACCCCAAGTTGAGTCAAAGAGGGCCCCAAGGACCTGACTGTGCATTCTCCTCCTAGCTGAGGCGCAAAGAGAGTCCCTTTGTCTGGCAGTGGATGCTTTCCAAATTTAGAGAGTCCTTAATGACTCTTCAACAGCATTATATCCTGAGGATAATTAGTAATGTTGCTGCTCAGCTGTTCAGCACTGATCAATCAAAGAGAATACACAGAACTTGCAATAAATCCAGAATCTGAACTCTTTCCAGGGAGAAAAAGGTATCTTCTTCAAGGTTCTACAAAAAAGGTCCATCATTCTGGGAAATGTATTTAGAGAGGCTAAAATTAAACAGAAAAGTGGCCCCTGGTTAGCTTTCATGCCTTTGCAATTCAATCTCAGTTTTGTTTTATGATGGTCGGGGTTAAGTAGCAGAAAGGTCTGTATGGGGAAATACCATACAGATGCAAAACGGGGAGATAGCCGAGTTCTCTGAAAGTGTGGGGCAGCACCACCTTTTCTAGCCTCCCGTTCCAAGATTACTTTCCAGAAAGGTTCACTGGGGTCTTTCCTACTCTGTGGCGTGAACTGTGCTGGAATGTGGAGCTATTACAGAGCAGTCTCAAGAACATTCACCTTTGTACTGCCTGGGCAGGAATCTCTAATCTCAGTGAAGGAGAGAGAGTCAAATCTTAGGGACGCGGCTGAGCAAGGTGGAGAGAGCTGAGCAAAGAGCCTTGCCCCACCGCATTTGAAAACACGAAGGCAGAGGTGAAGCAGCTTATGGAGTGAATAGTAGGAGAGGTGATGAAGAAAGTGGGTATAGACTTTTTTTTTTTTTTTTACAATTTCCTGTGAACATGAGAGCAAAATTGACAGTAATTTGCAGGGGAAAGTGGAATCTTTCAGGCTTTGTTTCTATGTCTGTTTTGTTAATGGAAGAACTTATCCATTTAAATTTAAAGGGGATTTTTTAATGTCAACTACTGATCTCTTTTCTGTCTCTACAACTTTGACTTTTCCAAAATGTCATATATATGGGATCATATATTGTGTCACTTTTTCTATTTCCTTTGGTATAACGCATTTTGGAGTCATCTATGTTGTGTGTACTGATAGTTCAGTCTTTTTAGTTGCTACGTAGTGTTCAATCATACAGATGTTTCATACTGTAGTTTCTTTATCCATTCACTGGTTACAGGGCATTTATATTGTCTTCAGTTTTTGATGAATATAAAGAGACGTTTAGTAAACACGAGTTTTCTCTTGTCTTGAATAACTACCAGGAGTGGCTTTGTCAGGTCTTATATTGAGTATATGTTAAACCTTATAACTGCCAAACTGTTCTCTAACATGGCTGTACAATTTTACACCAGAATGTAATTGTTTTCAAAAAGTAGTGAATGAAATTAAAATTTATGAAAGCTTAGAGTAACAATCTGATAAAGGAGGAAAAGCCAAAATTACAGAATAGAGTAGGTACAGGTGAATCCTAAAATTACTAGAAAAAAGGAGGATTAGCATCCAGAGGACAAGTGCAGGAGATTGCTTCACTGAAGGGAGCCCACCTCTGTTGCTATGACAGGCAGGAGCTCAGAGGGAGGGCTAGGTGCTCATGTCAGGGCACAAGGAGGTCATTTTCACCTTTTCAGCAGAAACCAGCAAGAGAAAAAGGAGGTGGAAATTGGGAGAGAGTAGAGAAGATTTAAGACAGTCTTAGTAAAAAGTAAAGAAACAAATTAGCAAGAAGAAGGTAGTGAAACCTTCAGACAGTGTTGGGCTGGTAATCAGTGGTGCCGATCTGCTTGTTTGAAGAGAATGAATTTATGATATCAATCAGAGTAACTGAAACGCTGGATAATTAGTCTCAAGCTGTAAAGAAAAGGAAGCGTGGAGTGTGGACAGACAGAAAGTAAAGGATTTCTTCCAATTATTAAGCTTTCGTCTCAGCTTCAAACATACCTGGAGCTGAGGTTGGGGCTCTGCGAGTGACATTTTTACATGCCAGCTGGCCAGTCCTGGGAAGTTGTAGCAATGGAGAGCAGGGTGGGCTGACAGGCTAGGGGCAGGTGGGTGGTGAGGAACTTGCTTCCTCCTGTACGGGAGGTTGTCATCCCAGCAGTTCCTCTGACCATCACCCCAGCAAGTGCTCCTTCATGTCGGCAGCACCTCAGTCCAGTCTGGAGCTTTCCAACACTCAGAACCAGCCTTTGGGCCCCTTTTCAAAGTCAGCAGCACTAGCAGCACATAGCTTCTTTTCAGAGGTCTGAGGCCTGGCATCATGGACTTTTTCTCCCTGCATCCGTGTTTTAATAATTCACATTTTCCAGTTGTTTCTTTCCAGAGGCTGCTGCTTGCACACTATCTTAAAGTCAGAAAGTTTTGCCTTCACATTTCCTTAATACCAAGTAACACTTTTTTTAATATTAATTTCACTGTCTTCAAATAAGTTGTGCGGGTTTTTCCTCTCAAATGGACCTGACTGATACAGAAATTATCGACCTGGAAATACCTATAAGATGGAAGAACAGTACTAACAAAAATATTTGAGCAAGTAAATGGGAAGGAGAGGAGGATGCCTGCATTAATGTTTGGGAGTGAAGAATTTAGAGGTAATAACAAGGTGGAAGGTGTTTTGGTCCAAATTGGTGGGTGAGATGGAGCAGATGACAAGGTTATTAAAACAAAGACATCAGCGAGGCATGGTTGTGCATGCCTGTAATCTCAGTACTCTGGGAGGCTGAAGTACAAGGGCCACAAGTTAGCCCAGCCTGGGCAGTTTAATGACTTAGCAAGTCTGAGGATGTAACTAAGTGTAAAGGCCCTAAAAATGGAAATCATAAATCTGAGATACACTGCTTAAGTTGACTGCCTGACCAATGAGGGCAGCCACTGAGTTAGAAAATATGTATAAGAATTAAAGAATAAGATGCAGGATGTCCTCAGACAAAAGTGATAGGATGAAGCCAGGCTCCATGACACACTCTTATAATCTCAGCCATTGGGAAGCTGAAGCAGGAGACTGTCTCAAAGTAAAGAGATAAAAGGTGTTGGGGATGTAGACATGGGGTCAGTCTCCAATATTAAAAAAAAAAGTGATAAATTGGGAAAGGATATTAGAGTTGAGCAGCTTAACCATTAGAAGGACAGCTTTTGGTTCTGATTTTTTTTTAATGGCATAACAGTCTCAAAGTACAACAAAAGCCAACAGCAACAAAGGCCACAGTGAAGCAACAAAGGCCACAGTAACCATACTTGCTGCCTCCTTTGGTACATAGGTAGGAGAAATAAATTGCCTTCCCCTGAGAGACTGCAAAGGATGTGATGTCCTCAGCAGACTGCCAGGTTAAGGAAAAGGGGGTATTTGTTGATCAAATGCAAAATGATAAATCAAATGCTATGAATTTGGCATACACTTTAAGAGGAATTTGTATATTATTAATCACAGCAACACACATGGGCGCTTGTGAAATTTATGTCCAAGACACATAAACTTTTAATTCTGCACAGAATGCCTGGTATATATATGGATTCTAGGAGCTCACTGCAATGAATTTAGGGGACATCAGTAGTCACAGTTTACAGAAGAGGGCGGATCCAGAAGGCTCTTCTACCTCCCAAGTAATGGTGAGATGCATGAGGGAGTCTCTGGGAGAAGCATCAGCACTTTCGTGTCACTGTAGATTCGTATTTTTAAAACAGCAGTTGGATGTGGGCTGAATGGGCATGATCCTAGATTCCATGTGCAGGTTACTAGGACCCTGGAGCAATAAGGGTGGGAGTGCATGATATTGTGCTAGACCAAAGGAAACAGTGAGATGGTGGTCTGCTTACACTCTCCAGCTGCCTGGGGTTTGGAGATGGGATGATTCTGTCCGATGAACAAGCTACTTGGGGTCCTGGGGGTGGCTGGGGAAGGCAACATGGGAATAATAAACCTCCCTGAGATGTGGTCACCCTAACAAGTAAGTGAGAAAATAAAAGTGATGTATGACTTTCTGTATCCCAAGTTTGTAAAACAGGTCAATAAATAAATATACATTTCATAAATTATGTTTCTAAATTTACATAACCATACGTACAAATTATTGCCAAAGGGAAAAGAGTGGTAATCATTTTTCTTTGTTTCATTTATTTGTAAAATCAGCTGTGGATAGTGGGTCTGTCTCTCTCTATCCACTTAACGTTCTCATCAACAATTATTATTTAATGAGGTCTACTATATGAGAAACAAGTGGTAAGAGACTGCACCATTTGAAAAATTCTATTCTTAAGAAAAATAATATGTAATGACAAATAACCAGTTGAACAAGGAACCCACTATACCTGTATGGTGATGTCATAACATTTTATGGAAACACATTTAAAGATTTAGATAAATGAAAAAATATATCAAAATCCCAAATAAAGTCTCAATTTGGTAACTCTAATTATTCCTAGTATTAGTCTCAAAAGGATTTCTTTGGATCTTGACAATAAGTTTCTAATTCTCATTTAGAAGAATGTCAGGCCAGAAACAGAGAACAGAATTTTAAGGTGAAAAAAGGACAGTGAGAATTCAATAGATATCATTATGTATTATAAATCTGTAATTATTAAAACAGCAAAATAATGGTTTAAGAATACACAGTTCAAAAGAAAATAGTAGTGTCTAAAAATAGATAAAAGAAAATTATATAAAAGTTTAGAATATGATGCCAGTGGCCTTTTACATATATAAAGATAATGATCTAGAGATTATTGCTTAACCACTAGGAAAAGACAATATTTGACTCACATAATTGAATACATAAAGTAAAAAATATTTCTTATTAAGTCACAAAAGTTATGTTATCCAATGATAACATTAAAAAATATTTCAAGAATGTGTAAAATGTAAATGTTTTTAATGGGTAAAAGAATCTTACAAAAAATATAAAAGAATGAATGTCCCCCCCCAAAAGTATCACTATACAAACAAAATATTTATATATTAAGATATATAAATAATCAAACATAAAAAGATATTCAATTGCATTAGTAAAGTTTAACAGTTAACATGATGTATGCGTTATATTATTTAATTGCAGCATCAATGGATATGATGAGATTTTGAGTACTTTGAGTTCTCTGAATTACATCATAAATCATCAACTTCTGCTGTATTAGTCTGTCCTAAGTAGAATCTATCTGTTTTCTCCCCTGCAGTTACATTGGGAATTCAGAGACCAGGTCTCAGCAACAAGGCACAGCAGGGAGGGCTAGAAACCTGTTCCAGGCAGGTAGCAGGATCTAGTAGAGAATGCAAGACAGCAACACATTGCCTGAATATCCAAGCCATGCCAATGCAGACATCAGTCAGGCAGCTATCAGCAAGAGAAAGGGCCAGTCTGGTGGGGTTGTGGCATGTGTCTATGTCTATGTAATAGGAACCCAAGTGGTGGCCGTACTTGAAGTTTTACTGGAAAGGATATTTTTGGACAACCAGTCCAGTCACACAGGAGGTGGGAGTCTGAACGTGTAGGTGGCATGTAAGGAAAACACCTGCATCTGTGCTTCACCCCATATGGCAACATATGGTAACTGACCCCTCCAAGCATGTACTGTCACAAATGCTGATGTTTCTCAGTCTGAAGCCCAGCCTGGTGCCCAAGGGAAACAGCAGATTAGAATCCTCATCTTTACGAACTAGTGGGGAATGAGCCCATCATGTTTTCTTGAGCTGATTGTTTTTTTTGTTTTGTTTTGTTTTGTTTTCTTTTGTGCTGGGGATCAAACTCAGGGCCTTGTGCTTGTGAGGTAAACACTGAACTAAATCTCCAGCCCCCATAGCTGAATATGTTTTGTATCCTGTGTGGATTCTAAGTTACTGGTATGACATCCAAAGCCAGACCCTTTGGCCGGGACTCTTAAGGTTACAAATGAAAGGAAACTAAAACATTGACTAAGACAAAAACAGAATTTTGCACAAGCAGCTTAAAATCCTAAAGTCACTCTACTGGGGAGTGTCCTCGTTGGAAGTCTGGGATGGTGTCGTCAGAAGTCTATGTCATTCTCCATCTAATCTCTGATTTCTACGCTCTTGGCTCCATCCTCAGTTCCACCACTTGGTGGCAAGATAGATGCTAGCATTTCTGAAGCCAGTTTCTCCCAGGCACATGTGCAGCAGGGAAGAGGGCAAGCTTCCTTCCAGCAGTCATAGCAAAAGTCCTATTGATTCTTCGTATCTTTGACTCGGTCATGGGCCCATTTCACAACCAATTACTATTGTCACAAGAACACAGAGCTTCTGTTGGCCTGGGCATGTGTACTTCCTAAGATCAAGTAGTAAAGAACGAACTCCATTCAAATCATATGGATAATGAATAAGCAAAAGATAATTTTCCAGTGGAGCTCAGGGAACTATTATTAAAAGAAGAATGAAAAATAGTGAAAGTCCTCAGACAGAGACAGTGTCTCCTATATACCCTGATATGGCTCAGGTTCTCCTCTTACTTGTACTTTGTTTCCCTGAACCCATGCCTTGGTTTCCTAGGGCTCTGATAACCTCTGTCTCCTTGCTCATGCTGAGATGTGCCTGCCCTTGGCGTCCCACGATTCGAAGGAGTCCTTTTTTTAATCCGTAAACATCCTCTTCTTTATCAGCAAGAAAAGCGTGGAGAAGTTGAGTGTCATGAATAATAATTGTGATTTACATTAGCATTCTTTCACTTAACAAATATATATCAAACGTATTCCATGTGCAGGAACTGCACAAATAGTAGAGAATAAGGCAGAAAATGGGAGTCAATTCAAATGCTGCATAAAAAGTATAGTTTGGATTGATGTGTTTTACCTTTGGCAGCCAGCCTTACTTAACTCCCCAAAACATGTCTGGCTTATTGCTCTGTCTCCATTGGTCCACTATTAAAGTCCTTTTATGCATCATTCCTCAGTCTATACAAGAGTTCATCATTTTGCAACACTATGTTAAAGTGTCCAGCATATCTACTGGTACTTTAAACTAATTTGCCTCTTGGGTCTCAATCCATCTTTCACACGGATGTTATTCTCCAGACCAAAAACATCAGCACACTGGCTAGAATTGAATAAAAGTCCATCCATCAGCAACATAGACTCAGAGCGGGAAGTGTTCATCCCCCAAACATTATGAGGCTCCTGCGGTGACCAAAGGATTGTGAGCAGGAGGAAGAGGAATAAAACACGAGCTCAGGGTCCCAGGAGCCTGCCCTAGTCAGGAAGAAAGGCATGTTCGCAAATGACTGCACAAGGAATAATGTTGCAAATGTAATTAAGTAGTGTGAACAAGAGGTTATAGAAATTGAGCACTTTCTGGCTGGGTGTGGAAGGCATCAGGGACGAGAGAACTGGAGAAATGCTTTTGGTTGGTTGGCCCTGTGAACTTGACCTTGCAGAAGAGCCACTATGCCTTATAACTTATCCTAAAAGCCTCGCTTTTCATGGCTGATTGCCTATAAATTCTGAGTTTCAGCCCCAAACACTGCCTGCTGACATGCACTGAAGACATGAAATATTCTCATGCTAGAATTAGTCATCTGTTGCCATGTAACAAACTATACCCAAACTTAGTGGCTTAAAACCACACAGGTTGCAAGGCTCTGAGTTCAATCCCCAGCACTGGGAAAAAAAAAAAAAAACCCACACAGGTTTATTTTCCCACAGTCTCCGGGGATCAGGAGTTGGGAGCAGCTCAGTTGCATGGTCCTGGCAAGTGTTCAGGCAAAGTGTGGGCTAAGGCTGAAGGCAGCAGCCAAAGGCTTTAGGGAAACCAGGGGACCTGGTTCTAAAGTCACCACATGGCTGCTGGCAGGAGGCCTCAGTTCCTGGTTGGCTGCTGGGCAGACACATGACCAGAGAGTCCCATCATGTAGACCTCTCTAGAGGGCTCTGTGACTGTCCCCACACCACAGCAGCTGGCTTTCCCCAGCGGGAGCTGTCCCAGAGTGGGGAGAAAGTCACTCTGCTTTCTATGACCCTGTCTTCACAGTCATACATGATCACTTCTACTTTATTATCTTTATTAGAGCAAGTCACTAAGTCTAACCCATAGTAAAAAAAAGAGGGAAATTCAGCTCCCCCAACAGTAGGGAGGAGTATCAAAGGATTTGGGCATGGTTTCAGGCCACCACAGTGCCTCCTTAACATTTGATCCTATTAGCCTTACTGCACATGCACGTGTGTGTGTGTCTAAGTGTGTCTGTGTGTGTCTGTGTGTGTGTGTTACTGAGGATTGAAACCTAGGACCTTTGTGCTGAGCTAGAGCCACAGCCCTTTTATTTATTTTTATTTTGAGAGAGGGTCCTGCTAAGTTGCTAAATTGCCCAGGCTGAGTACAAAGATGTGATCTTTCTGCCTCAGCCTCCAAGTGGTATTCCAAGTTTGGACCACTACACCCAGCCCTAATGCATCTTGAAGGAGTTAACACAGGCTTAGATTGAAAGAGACTGGGTTGTAATTTGAGGTCTACCATACACTTGCAGTGTGACCTTAGGCAAATAATTTAACCTCTCTCGGCCTCAGTCTCCTTATCTGTAAAATGGGGATAACATCAGTACTTCACATGGTTGCTGAGAGGTTTAAATGAATTAATACATGTAAATATTGTACAAGAAATATACATAATACATGTAAACATATGTCTAGCACAAGGGCAGTAATGACACTTGATATGTGTGCAACATGCTAGCTTTTTGAAATTACCCACATAATCCCCACTTGGCAAACATCCATTCTTTCAAGACTGAATTTTAATGCTTCTTTTCTTGATAAGCTTTCAAGATTCCCCAGGAAAAGTATCTTTCTTCTTCTGCAAGTTCTCCAGCATTTTGATGCTTTTAAAAATTGATACTTTTCAGTAGGAATCTATCTAACAAAGGAAGTAAAAGATCTATACATCGAAAACTACAGTACTTTGAAAAAGGAGATTGAAAAAGATATCAAAAAATGGAAAGATATCCCTTGCTCCTGGGTAGGAAGAACAAATATAGTGAAAACGGCCACACTCCCAAAACTGTTACACAGATTTAATGCAATTCCAATTAAAATACCAATAGCATACCTCACAGAATTAGAGAAAACAATCCTAAAATTCATTTGGAACCAAAAGAAAGCTAGAATAGTTAAAGTAATTCTAGGCAACAAAAGCAAACCAGGGGCCATCACAATCCCTGACCTGAAATTATATTACAAAGCTACTGTAATAAAAACAGCATGGTACTGGCAAAAAAAGAAAAAAAGAAAGACCCCAGGACCAATGGAACAGATTAGAAGATGCAGAAACAGATCCAAACACTCTCAGTCACCTTATCTTTGACAAAGGGGCCAAACAACCTCACTGGAAGAAAGATCGCTTCTTTAATGAACCTGCTGTAAATAGGGAAGGAGGGAGGAGAGGGAAGGGGTGGGGGAGAGGGGGGAGAACCAAGATGCACCATGTATAGGTACAGAATAAATGTAATGAATGTGACCATTGTATGTAGAATGTACCAATACATGTTCTTGGTTTAAAATAAAAAAAAAAATGGTGCTGGAAAAACTGGTTCTCCACATGTCAAAGATTAAAACTAGACCCGTGTCTTTCCCCATGTACTAAGCTAAAATCAAAGTGGATCAAAGATCTAAATATTAAAGCAAAACACTAAATCTGCTGGAAGATATAATAGGTAGAACTCTTGAAGACATAAGTGTAGGCAAAGACTTTATGTACAAATCCCCAGTTGCCCAGGAAATAACACAAAGAATCAACAACTGGGATCTGATCTTATTATAAAGCTTTTGCACAGCAAAAGAAACCACCAACAAAGCAAAAAGACAACCCACAGACTGGGAAAAACCTTTGACCAGTTATTCCTCTGACAAAGGACTAACATCTCGAATATATAAAGAACTCAAAAAAATCAGACCCCCCAAATTTAAAGATACAATCCAAAAGTGGGCAGCTGAAATGAATAGACACTTCTCAGATGAAGAAGTAAAAACAGCAAATAAACATATGAAAAAATGTTCAACATCACTGGTCATTAGAGAGATGCAAATTAAAACAACACTGAGATTCCATCTCACTACAGAAAGAATGGCTATTATCAACACATCAGTGAATAACAAATGCTGGCAGGGCTGTGGAGAAAAAAGAACCCTTCTCCACTGTTGGTGGGAGTGTAGACTGGTGCAATCATTATGGAAATCAGTGTGGAGATTCCTCAGGAAACTAGAACTAGAGGTTCCATTTCACCCAACTATTCCCCTTCTTGGCATCTTCCCAAAAGAATTAAAAGCATCATACCGCAGCAATATACTCACACCCATATTTATAGCAACACAGTTTGTAATAGCTAAATCTTGGAAACTGCCCAAATGTCCATCAACTGAAGAATAGATAAATAAAATGTGTTTTTTTAATACAACGGAGCACTACTCTGCCATAAAGAATGATAAGCTTGAGATATTTCAAGGTAAATGGATGCATTTTAAAACCATACTCTTAAGTGAAATAAGTCGGATACACATGTTTAAATACCACATTGTTTCTCTGTTGTGAGAAAATGCAAGTGTAAATAAAGATTAAAATGTATTATATTGGGAAAGGGAAGAGAATGTTCAAATGGGAAGGGGAACAAGGGAGGGGGAGGAGGAAAGGAACAGAAGTACAAAAGAAATAAGGAATAGAAGGAAAAAAATGGAAACAAAGCTTTTGTAAATAGGAGGAAGGAGGGGTGAAGGGAGGGAGGGCAACAGGAAAAAAAGCAGCAGCAAGATGTATCATGTATAGGTACAAATCCCCTATGATGAATATTATCTCTATTTACATCTAAAATGTACCATTAAAATATAATTTTTTAAAATTGGTACTTTTCAAACTTCATTACTTCTTTGTGTCCCCCACCAAGCAGTGTGGCCTATGAACATAGACTTAGGTCCCCATAGAGACAGGATCTATGGAAGGGGAACAGAGGCAGATTCTCAGCAGTCAGGGGCACACCTGATTTTTCTTTAACCACAGAGTAGAGGCCATGAGGAAAAAAGACGGCTGAGTTTTCATGGAAAGTTTTTTCCTGACCCAAAGGCCTCACATTAACACCAACTGCTCCCTGGGGGTGTTTGGTGGAGGTTCCTGGCAGGAGGGCTGTCTTGGGGACAGAATCCTCCCCATTGTAGCTCAGACACCAGGGGTGTGGGCACTCACTACACATTCAAACATTCCTCCAGGAAGCTGTTAATGGGTTTCACATACAAGAAAGTACATTGTCCGGAGCACATGATATTCTGGAAATGGTTTTTAATGCAGGAAAACAAGGCAGGGGAGGGATGATTTGAAGTTTCTCGAGTATCTGGGACAGTTGTGTTTACTTAGTAGTGAGAAGGGCCCAAATTAAATCAAAACTAGCTTCCTTTGTTAAATGTGCTATGGGGAAGGGTGAGGAGAGGTGTTTGCTTTGCCTTGGTGGACCCAAGCAGATGCTCCCAGATGTTGTATCAATCACAGTGGGCACGTTGTCAACCTTCACTTCTCCCCAAAGTAAGAGAATTTTGCTGTTACTAAAAATAACACTTAAAAGGAATTTTCGTGCATTGTTCCTATGATTGTTACAAGCACACAATGTCATCTGTTGGCTCCACATTTTGGATATAACATATCTGTCCATCCTTCTTCCCCCAGGCTGTAACTTTGCAACAATGGAACTTATAGTCTAGATTCTAGAAAATTAATGAAATAGAAATTACAAATAGGAATGTCCAAACAGTTCTGAACTTTTAAAAGCAAATTCTATCCATTTGGAAGGTGTTCTGAATTTCCCACATTCATAAGATAGGCCTTGTAATCATCTGTTTTGACTTCTCTACTCCATCTCCACTTAAAAACCATAACTTTCCCAAGTCTTGTCACTAGGGGTAAATAGAGGGATAATATTCCCTGTCTATATCTGGCTTGGAGAGGGGGCATATGACATGGGTCTGACTGGACCAGCATTCGGAACTTTCAACCAGCAAGCTGAGGTGAGAGTAGAAAGTAGGTACATATATCCTGACTGACATTATTGACATTATCAAGACCCTGGATCCAACCACATCTGAAACCACACTACTTTCTAAACTTCCAAGTTACACATCCTGATAATTTATTTCTACTGACAAATGAGTTTGAATTGGATTTGTTTCTTTATGACCTCACAATGTTCTGACCTACATTGTAGAAATATATAGTCAAGATAGAAAGTATCAATCAATCAATCCCCTATACATATCAGGCATTTATCTAAACTTTTTGTGGTGTAAATTTCTCCCGATAGATAACAAACTTAAAGGTTTTCCTACAGTTCCTGTTGGAGCACTGTACTTTCAAGAATATAATAAGTATTATAATTAGAAGGTAGAAAAGAACAAATTAGACAAAAATTTTGAAAATCAACTTAGTGATATGTATCAAGAATCCAAAAGAATACGCTGGTATGACACAATATTTCTGAAGAGTTTCCTTTATAGGCATCCAGTCTAAATAATATTGAGTACTATAGTGGCATTTATGATAAGGACATCTGGGAAATTAGGTAAAACAAGAATCTCAATTGCCAAACCACCAGTTCTCATAGACACTAGAATATTAATTGGAAATTTGGTCATTCAGGATTCAATGCTCCTAGACTTTAGGCTATCTTGCCACCCTCTCAGAAACACCTTGTGCTCTACCTTGTTATGAGGGTTATTTACCTGTTCTTCATATTTTAGCAATATTAGTATTAGTAAGTCCTTGCCACTCAGTTTCTGACTACTTTGTAGATTTTTGCTTAATCATGGCTTCAGCTACCTTATGGTAGCAGCCACCTCAAAGTCAAGTTCTGTCATCTTTTCTGTGTATCTTTTATTTGCCACCACCACCCACAGCGGAGTCTCTTTGGCTGATGTATGGTTCCTACTGACAATGATTCCTATTGACCCATGGCTTTTGCGACCAATGGGCCTGATACAGTAAACTAACATTTCTGCTGAACGGTGTTTCTTGTGGTCTCTGATGACTCTTGGCTTCTGCTGACTCGTGATTTCTCCAGATCCATGGCTCCCTCCTGACCCATACATTCTGTTGACTCCTTGTTCTTGCTACTTCATGGATCCTGCTGGACTATGGCTCCTGCTGACCTGGGACTCCTACTGACGCATAGCTTTGACTGACCCATGACTATTGCTGACCCTTGATGTCCCCTAGAGATCCATGTCTCTGGTGAGACTGGCTCCTGCTAATCCATGTCTTTTGTTGATGCAGAGCATCTAGTGAGAGATAGAGAAGGAGCCAACCGCTCTGTAGATTCAGAGCTCCAGAAAAACAAATATCGGTTCAGTTTGGCCTGAAACCTCAACAAAGATCTATAGCACTAATTATGCAAATGGTTAACTGTCTAGGCATGCAATATTACCACCCCTCACCCCCACAACACACACAGCTTATTATGTCCTCTCTCCTGAACTGACTCCATTGCTGGCTTTCAACAAAATGGTAGAGAAACTATGAAGAATCTGCCAGCTCTGGACTAGTCAGAATGAAATTCATTTTTATAGAAGAGCCCTAACTTACATTCTTCAAAATATCATTCTGGAACCTCCACGAAGCTAGTTTTTGAAATATGTGTGATGATTTTTGACTACTCTAGAAAAGTTTATCTTCTGTTTTAAGAGAAATAAGTGCTGCAAGTAGAAATATTACTTGAATATGAAATGTTAAAAACCATATAAACAAGAAACCCAGATTTATAGAATCTCACGAGTAGAGGATACCCTGAAACATGGAATCACCCACTTTTTGTATGACCGTCTCATACAGCACCCTGCCTAAGAGCAATTCACTCTCTCCTTAAATACCTCCATGAAAAGGAGCTCATTACTTCCACTGGTAGATCATTCCATCTTTGCAGAATTTTCATTATGACAGATTTCTTGCTTGGATTCCAATATCTTTGTCCCTGTAATTAATTCGGCCCCACAGACCACCAGGGGAAATAAGGGTGAATTTCTCATATCATAATTCTTCAAATATTTAAATGCAACTGTTGGATCATTGCTTCATTAATTCATTCTGTAGTCTCCAACAACAAATCATTGTCTGGTCCAAAATGCCAATAGTGCCAAGATTGAAAAACGCTACCGTACCTCATTCCAGTGCACAGAAAGAAATTTTATTGTCCTCAAATGAGGGACTTACCTGACATGATGGATTATTTTTTCTCAAAATGAAACATGCTTGATGATTGAAGGGGGAGTAATGGAGAAATGTCAGGTCTCATAGCATTTTTCTTCTTTCTAAAATTTACTGAAAAATATGAAAATAAATTCCTACCAGTGTCTAATTAAATCATGTTCTAAACAAAGTTTTCATCACATTGTTTTTTTGCCTCCTTGCATTTATCTCGAAGGAGGGTGAGGTAACCAGTGTTTTGTAGCTGCCTACAGAGGGAGGCAGTCATTTGCTCATTGCTAGGCATCAGTCTCAAAGACTTCTTTCTTTTTTTCTGGCTGCCCGCTTCGGGACTCATTTCTACCCCAGACTGTCAGTGTGCAGTTGATACCAGAGATATAGAAGGAGCTGCTAAGCCCTTGCCTGTGAATTCCAGCCACTTGGGAAATTGAACTCATAGAAGTAGAAGCTGTGATTAAGGACAAAGAATACTACTGTTATTAGGCTTGCTGCTGAGTTTATTGAAGGTTAATAAATGAATATTCTTTGCTAGGACTAAGAGAAGTATTTTCCTGCTAAGACAAATAAACTTGGGGTTTATATGTGCCAGATAAAGAACTATTAGTGTCCTTAATACACAAAAAACACTGGCAAATCAACAAGAAAATTCTGAAACTTCATTACTTATCGATGAAAAAGAAATATATAATTTAATATTTTAATTCTGAAACTTCATTACTTATTGATGAAAAAGAAATATATAATTTAATATTTTAATTCATAAAGCTATCAAAAAGAGTTATTTTTTATTGATTTGAGCTATGGTAATCTGACTACTGAGAAAAATAAAGATTCACCCAAAATTCTAAAAAGTTCAATCTGTAATTATGTATATAGAAATTTAAGATAATTAAAACACTTTAAGTTAATAATAAGTTTAGGACTCTATCCTAGAAAAATGATAGGAAATTCTAACAGGGATGTGTGTATAAGAATTTCAAATAAACAATACAGAATTATAAACTATAGTCACCCCGCTATATATATTAGATTTCTAGGACTTTTTCATCTTATAACAGAATATTTGTACCCTTTGGCTGAAATTTCCCGGTACCCCTCCTTGGAAACTACTCTCCTCCCTTTTGTTTCTATGAATTAGTGTCACCTCTCGCCACCAATCCACACAAAATGGTAACTATGGGTGGTAATGGATATGCTAATCAGTTTGAATATCGAAAGCATTATACAATATATACATATATCAAATCATCACAAAGTATACCTTGAATATACACAATTTTTGTCAATTAAATATTTTCAAAAGGAACGTAATCAAAACATTTATGTCAGAAAAAATAGAAGGTATCTAAATTATGAAAATTATGTTTCTCCTGTAAAGGAAAATATGCAGCCATTAAAGTGGAGCTTTTATTAAAAATTTATTGCATAAATACAGAATCTCAGTTAGGCATGATGGCATATGCCTGTAATCCCAGGTCTCTGAGAGGCTGAGGCAATAGGATTGAAAATTTGAGCCCATAGCAACTTAGTTAGAGCCTGTCTTAAAAAAATTTAAAAAGGACTGGGGATGTAACTCAGTGCAAAGGCCTTGGGTTTATTAATCCCCAGTACCATTAAAAAAAAAAAAAAGGAAAGGAAGGAAGGAAGGAAGGAAGAAAATGGAAAAGAAGGGAAAGAAAAAGCTCCCACCCTATAGCAATAAGTAACAAATATATAAAATATTTTATTTAGTATATAATTATGTGGATAAATAACCATTCATGCCAGAGGCTATGATAGGTGATTCTTTGTTGCTGTCTATCTTTAAGATTGTTCCAGTTCCTCTCAAATAAACACATTATTCTGAGAATTCAAACATTGTTAAACCCTGTTTAATTCGAGAGACAAGATGGATTGCTTCTCAGTCTTTGGCTAAGATCAAGTGAAAAGGCAAAGATGGTCTGGAGGAAGATCCCTGAAGTTAGAGAGCCCAGAGCAGCTTCTCACCAAGGGCTGACCTT
The DNA here is from genome assembly GCA_004026905.1 of Hystrix cristata. Classification (NCBI taxonomy): domain Eukaryota; kingdom Metazoa; phylum Chordata; class Mammalia; order Rodentia; family Hystricidae; genus Hystrix; species Hystrix cristata. The sequence continues at coordinate 33,554 of PVJO010016614.1, forward strand.
GGAAATCCTGCCTTCAGCCCTCAATAGGGATGGGACTACATTGCCTACCTCAGGCAGTTCTCCCCAATAGCTAAATCAGAAGATATACTTTAAAAGATCAAGTAGAATGCTGCACACCTGAGGACACCCAATAATTACTAAATAACTGAAGAACTGCATCTGCAACACAGGGACCCAGGATAAGGAGACTCCTCTGAGGACAGAAGGGTTTACATGGACATGATGGTATTGGAAATCCTGAGCTGAAATCCTGGGCCTGCTACTTCCTTGCTCTGGAATCTCAAGCAAGTTGCTTAATCTCTCCAAGATTCAGTTGCCTTATCTGTGAAATGAGCAATAATAAAAATATTTACTTCACAGTATCATGAGGGTCAGGGAGATAATGCAGGAGGTAGAAAGCTACATAGCATATGTCCAAATCCATTCTACCACCTGTTTTCATATGTAACATGTTCTTGGAACACAGCCAGTCCCATGTTTCTGTAGTGTCTATGGCTCCTTTTGTGCTGCACAAGCAGACTTAAATTGTTTGACCAGAGATCACATGAATCACAAAACCTGGGTCACAGGGTCACTGTCTGACCCTGTACAGCACAAGTGTGCCAACCCCCAAGACAATGTACATAAGCTACCTAGAATAATGCCTGCCATTCAAAAGACAACAGCAATTATTACCCTTATCATATTACCATTAGTATTGACTAAGTCCTCTGCTTAAAAGTAATTCTGAAAAATCAGTTTCAACTCTGTTTTCCCTCTGCTTTCCTTTGCTTTAAGCCTAATTAATCCCAGATGGATGAGTCATTCCTGCTGAGTCACTCTTTAAAAACTGCCAGAGCAAGAGTTCCTAAGGACCTTCCACAGTCTCTCCCTGCACATCTCCATCATCACTTGTAGGGGTATATTTTGTCTCCTAGCCTCCCCGTTTCACTGTTGTCTCATCACATGATCTGCTCCCAGGCAAGATAGGGACATTTCTGGTGTGAAGTTTCTGTCCAGCAACTTCTCCTGCCTAAGCAGACCACGTAGTCCAATCACAGCTTCCTCCCTGAGGGTCATGGGCCACAGTTCCTTTCTGTTATTAGGCAGGCAGGCTCTGGTCTTCGGCATTCTGTGTGGTAGAAATTCAGCCAGTGTAGATGGAAAGAGAGGCAGGGATCAAGGAACTGACCTCGCAATGGAGCTGGGCCATCCATTCAATACATTCAATACACGAAGTCTAAAATGCAGCAGAGGTTCCAGACTAGGTTTAAGAAACATGATCTGAGTATGCTCATGGCTGTGGGTCTGTCCATTCACAACTCAAGCTCCTGCTGGGTCAACTAAGGCAAAAAGTGCTCTACCTGGATGGGGAAGATATGGTGCAGGGAGCCTAGTCTGTCTCAGGAGCCTGTGGATACCCAGGCTGAGGATGGCTACCCACACACCGAGTCTCAGCCCAGCTGGGGCTGATAGGCATGAGCTGTCTCACAGCAACACGGAGACCATGGGAGCACAGACCCTCCTACAGGGGCAGGCACAGGGATTCCAGAGAAAAGGGAAGTGAAAGTGCCATTCTGTATAGATTCACCTCTTCCCTTGATCTCTCTTACCTGCAAAACTTCAGCCACCTCAGGGCCAGGCATGTGGTTGCACACCTGTAATCCCAGGACGCGGGAGGCTGAGGCCATCCTAGGCTACAAGGTGAGTTCAAGGCCAGTCTGAACTGCATAGCAAGACTCTGTCAAAACAACAACAACAATAAAAACCCTTCAGCTACCTGTGAGGTGTTTTTTTTTTTTTTTTTTTTTTTTTTTTTTTGGTGCTGGGGATGGAACTCGGGTCCTTGTGCTTGCAAGGCAAGCACTTTAACCGCTGAGCTAAATCCCCAGCCTACCTGTGAGTCTTGATTAACCTCTCTCCCATAAATTACGGCATTCATGGTGGACTTTTTGATCCCAGTAAAATCTAGACGGTTTCACTTTCTCCCGAAATTTTGTAACTCCTCGAGCATTCAGATCCAAGATGGAACTTGAATGTCTGTGTTTCTAGCAAGTGCTGGGGTGATGTTAATGTTCATAGTACAGGGACCATACTTCAAACAACTCTAGGTATAGGAAATTCTCAGATGCAAAACGGAGTATAAAACTTAAAAAGCATGATCTCTTCATCTTCATTTAGTCTTTATCAGAACCCTAAGTATGTGCTCTTAATCTATTTCACACGGAGTAAGGTGCAAAGAGTAAAATGGAATGGCTCAAAATAGAGTGCTTTGGAGCTTTATTTTCAACTGGAGAACAGGCGGTGCGGTGAGGGTGCGAACTAGCAGCTGCAAATCTCAATGCCTGCAGAGCCATGAAGCTAACATTAGTGAGCACAGTCATTCTGTCTCAGCTTTGAGCACAGACACACTGTCTCCAGTTGTTAGCACATCTGGACAGACACCCAGACACACTAGGTATTCCAATTGTTCAAGAGAAGCCAGAAATCCCAATTTGTGTGCTTTATCAATTGATTCTAATTTTGAAAACAATACTGTGCACAGCAGATAATACACATCTGCCAGCTAAATCTGGCCCAGGTGCTGCAAGTTTGCACCTTCTACGTATTAGTGCGTCTCGGTCCTTGCTGTGCATACAAATCACTTAGAGTCATTTTTAAAACATGGATTCTGTTCTGACAGTTCTGGGGTGGGGTTGTGATTTCTAATTTCTAGGAAGCCCCTGGGTGATGCCTATGCTGCCATTTCCTGGGCCGTACACTAGGAGCAAAGCTCTAGAGCAGAGCTCCTCACAGGCTGTGTGGTTTATAGACGGGCAGCAAGAGCACCACTCACAAGCTGGTTAGAAATGCACATTCTCGGGCCACACTCTAGGAATGCTGAATCCATATTTCTGGAGTGGGGACTTGGAAATCTGTGTTTTCACATTTGGTGAGTTATTCTTATGCATATTCATGTTTATGAAGTACTGTCCTAGACCACTGGTTCTCTGTTGTGGTGCCAACTGAAATTCCTAAAAGTACTGATGCCGAGAGACACTTTTAATGGGTCTAAGATGGATTTAGGCACCAAGATTGTTAGCTTTCCCAGCTCCTCTTTATATGCAGCCAATGTTGAAGACTCTAGAAGTTCATATCAGATTCTTCTGTGTGCTTTACCCAAATCAGAGAAAGGGGAGGATGCTGTTTGGAGTAGAAGGCATGATTTCAGCTAAAGCCTAAGAATGGGAGTTACATGTATCCAAAGTCTGCTGTGCTCATACAGGAGCTCACAAGACTTCGAGAAAAATGCCAAGAGGGTGATGTTAATGTTCCCAAGAAGTCAACACAACTGCTTTCTCTGGGATTTCACACTTCTTCCCACAGCCGAGACTGGCCAGGACAAGTGGCCAACAGCACACTTGGCCAGTCGAAGGATGGTAATCAGCCAATGTCTGAAGTGAACAACGGCCAGAGTAACTGATCCGCAGATGGCCCACCTGGCCAGACACAGAGACCTGGCTTTTGTGCCTTGTCTAGTTGCATAGTTAAAATGAAGGCCACTGTTTTCTGGTTTTATAAGTTAACTGGTGACCAGTTAAATGTCCTAAATACCAATCATAACCACAGTGGGGAACAAATAAATATCCAACTTCCTCTCCTGAGTGGTGTCCAAAGGTCTGGTCTGGATTGCAGTCTCAACAGGCCAATTGAGCATGGGAGAAAATGGAACCAATCCGAGGCATCTGGGACACAAAGACAAGAACGATGTCAGAATCTCAGAGGACAGGTTTGTTTCCAGTGGCGGAGTGTGGAGCAAAGGAACAAAGCAATAAAATCAATGGGTCTACCAAGCATACAAAGAGAAGGAATAGAAACTAAAGGAGATAATCAGCAACAGAGAGGAAGCAAAACAAAGCAAGTGAGTTTTGGAGGCAGAATTTGGAAAGTATCCCAGAGGACACTAGGATGCAGGTGGATGCAAATGTTGATGGAGTGTCTGTGGCTGAGTTGATAGGCTGGAAATGAGATAGCCAGGGCAGTGAGCCTGTTCCCTCATTACCTCTCTCCATATCTGTCAGTTGGCCAACAAATATTTATTGAGCCCCTACTATGAGCCAGGCAGTGAGTGGAGCTGGAATGTGATTCCCAAATGTCATTGGTGAATAGGTTTGATGTGAACAAACATATTCTAAAGGTTAATTCATACACCGTGCAAACATTTTTTGAGTACCCTTGCTATTCTGGGTCCTGTGTTTTACCCCACGTTTGCAATAGTAAAGAGACTATACAGTTACTACCCTCACAGAGATTAGTGGGGGAGGCAGATCATAAGCAAACAAAAGAACAATATCAGTAAATACACTTGAGTTTTGCACAAAAAAACTATTGGGTACTCAAGAGAAAACTTTTCTTTCAAAGATGTGGAAAAGATTCCCTGAAGAACTGACATTTGATTTGATATCTGATGGGAGAATAGAAGTTAATTAAACCAAAGCCGTGCTAAGCCTCCAGAAAAGGGAATAGAAAGTGTAAAGGCCCAGAGACAGAAGGGAACATGATGCTATCAAGAAATGAATAGGAGCCTGGAGTGGCTGGAATTTAGTGAACAAGGAGAAGGAACCAGCTCTTGTCAAGCCTGGGGTGCACTGAGAGAGACTCGAGTTTTATCTAAGAGGAAAGAGACATCAATTAAAAGCATTAAGCAATGATGTCTGATGAATGAGGTTGGGCCAGTTCCTCAGACCATCCAAAAATGACGATGCTTCTCCCACCCCCAATAAGAAGGGTTCTCCCTGAACGCCAAATCTTATCTGACCAGGTACTCTCAAAGTTGGCTTTTCTCAGCAGTGCCTCAAGTTAGCAACTAAATCTGGGTTTCTTAGCACCTGCTGCCCAAATGTTTAGAAGGTTTGTGCTCCTTCTGATCCTCCTGCCTAAGAGGTACAGCCAGGGTCCCATACCATGGCTGGGTACACCTGGGTGCTTTGCTTGGCTACAGTAGAGTCAACAAAACTGCTGCACAGAGAAGAGATTGGAGGAGGCTCCAGAGCAAATGTACACCAGGGTGCTTTCTGCACATATTTGTATATTGCAAAGGTTGGAATAGATTCTGAATCTCCTCAGTATGTTCCCTATGTATATTTTCGTACTAGGATGGTCACCTTGAAACCAGCATCTTCTCAGTGTGCCCTCCTCATATGTGTGTCTAACGTGAATGGTTGGGTTTGCTCTCTTCTCTCTCTCTCTCTGCCCTACATGCAGACACACATATATACACATATATATAGATATATCTATGTATCTATCATACTATAGATATAGCTACATACAGAGATCCATATAGATAGATATGTTCAATTCTGTTATTCCAAAGTTATTCTAGCAGGAAAATATATAGAATAAACACTTGAAAAGAGGATTGCATGTTAATTCAAGCCTTCTAGTATAAAATACAGAGTGAGAATACTCATTAAAGAGATCTCAGAATCAGATCCTAGATCCTAGAACAGCTTAGCAAGATCCAGGATCTCCTTAGTATGTGTTTTCTACATAGTTGTAGAATAGTTAAATTGAATGCTACATTTCTTCAGTGTTCTTTTATTATGTATTCACTTTAGAATAACCGTAGAATAATGACATTAGATCTGGCATCTTCTTTAAAACATACATAGTTGGGTTCTCAAGAAGTCTGATTCCCAGTGATGGATCTGAGAATCCTGAAGGATGGACAGATTCTAATGGAAAGAGGCGTCTGGAGACAAAACTCGCAAGATCGGGGATGTTTATCTCTCATGTTTCCCAAGTGGAATATCAGCACATAATGGCAAGAATCACAACATCTGTTTATCAGCCTACCTGCTGTGGCTTACAGGAACCTCTCTAACACGCAGGCCTCCTTAGCATCCTTCCTTGAGGAGGCCTGGACAAAAGTCAATTCTCACTACTAAGCAGAGTAATTAACTTACTGTCTTAAAGGGGTATTCTATGGGAAATTGGATTAACTGTTGGAATTTTCCCAAACTAGAGTTCTCTTGGGGGAAAATGGCTCTTTCAACCACACTGCTGACCTCATCTTCTATGTTGTGCCAGCACCAACCGAACTAATCCTTTTATGCCTCTGTCTCCACCTACAATGGGGATAAAAGAATGGACCTTGTAGGATTGTTGAGGGGACCAGAAGAGATAATACATGTATCATGTGCTTAGAACAGCACTTGGAGTATAATAAGCGCTCTGCGTAAATGCATGTTAAAAAGCAAAGGAATGTTTTTCTATTTTCTATTTTCATGCCTGAAAAGTCTATTATCTGCAGTCTAGATCCTCACTTGCCTCAGGAACACCTTCACCCTCAGAAGCACATGAGCCATTGGAGTCCGTTGTCCTGGAAAGCAGCTGTTGGCCATTGTGCTGACCAAATAGGGCGATGGCCTGGGACTAAGACGGGGCAAGGCAGGAAGAGTAACCTAAAGCTATGAGAAAGGGGTGGGGGAGCATTCCCCAGCCTCACCTGCCCACGAGGCATATGGCCTACCAGTACCACTAGGTCTTTGTTCCTCTAGCCAGGAGGTTGTAACCAGCCTTATTTTTATGTTCAATGGCCTGAGAGCCTGGTAAGCCCCAAATAGTCACCTCCATACACTGTTCTTGCCTCTTGGTTCACTCAACTAGTCTCTAATTCCCACTCTAATTTCTCACTGTGCAGAGGCCTATCTCAGAGCCCTCCAGAGCCTCTGATAGCTCATTAATTCACATTAAATCCTGTTCCCATTTGTAAACAGGCTACATGCTTTGACCCAAACACATGGCCCAGAATTCCATTCTTGCAACCTACTTGTTATCCTATCTGACCCTTAAAATCATCATCAACACCTCGAAGAGTGGGAAGAGGTTGGGTACTCACAGATTGAAACATTCATTATCTACCATTAATTAACTGGCTTTAATGGACTCTGGAACCAGCACTGGTTTGAATCCCAGTTCAACTACTTTCCAGCTAGGAGAACTTAGACAGCTCTCTGTACCTGATTTCCCCCATTTGGATAAGCTGAAGAAAATAATATTTCCCAGCTCAAAGAGTTGTGGTGAATCAGTATCTATAAACACTTAAAATGTGACCTAAGTGCTGTTAAGTGTTGACTATTACTTCATGTTCATTATCTCATTTAATCTTCATAAACTGGAGGTGGTAAGTACTGTCTGTATTTTACAAATGAGGATACCCAGGTTTAAAAAAATTAAAAACCAATCCCAAGGTCCACTTTATCAAACTGACTCAACCCACCACAGTTGTGTCTTTCTTTATACATCTAGATGGGAGCCTTTGACTACCACGACTATCTGGATTAAACCCAAGTTTTCTAGAGACACTGAACTTGCCCAACTGGCCTTTAGACTCTTTCTTATGTTAACTTCTACATTCTATTTCCATTGACCCAATACTCATGATTGTTATGGTTTATTTATAAAAATGTCCCCCAGTGCCTCGTGCATTCATTGGTAGGGCTTTTGGGACATGACTGGATCATGGATGTGTGATATTCATCACTGGATCAGTCCACCAAGGCATTCTATAGCAGGGTGTAATGTTGGGAGATGAATCCTGGCAGGAAGAGTGGGCCACTGCAGGTGTGGCCTGAAGTATATATCTTTCCTACTCCCTTGATCCCTCTCTGCTTCCTGCTTACCATGCCATGGTAAGCATGTTTCTCCTCTTCCACTCCCCTCTGCCATGCTGCCCTGCATTGGAACCAGACAGCTATGGACTGAAAACTCTTCAAACCTTCAGCCAAAATAAATTGTTCCTCCTTTAACTTGTGAGTGTTAGGTATTTTGTCCCAGCAATAAGAAAGTAACTAAGACATAGGTGGATTCATATCAACACCAAGTCACAGCAAAGTTAACCCAAAAAGAATTTGAACAGACCTCACTGGCATCCAAACCAAAGCAGGGTA
>PVJO010016615.1:0-41468 GCA_004026905.1 Hystrix cristata
TCAGGTAGCTCAAAAAAAGTAAGCAATGGAGATTTAAAAAAATAAGTGAAATGTAGAGAAATGTTTAACTTTTTCGCGAAGATAAGTGGAAGATGAGTCTTCGACAAATACAGGCTGTCCCCTAAACCTGACTTTATTATCCCTTTGTATTGTTTGAGGTCTTAAATAACAGATTGAAAAGCGATTCACATCCCCAGATCTTTAAACTGCTCTGAAGGCGGAATTTGAGTTAAGTAATAAGCGTTTGTTTCTGCTGCCCAAAGGGAGCAACAAGACTTCAGAACAGAGCAATTGAGCCTTTCCACATCCAACGCTATTTGGGCAATTGTCTCCATTTACATTCCTTGCCCAGATCCTTCACCAGCCTTTCCCAGGATGCTGTAGCAGATGCCAGACGCTGAAGTAGAAAGCAAACAGCTGTTTCCATTACTCCATCGCTGTCTTATCCTGCACAATCTGCTTTCTTTCTCTCCCCTTCCCCCACCCTAAACATAAAGACGCTTTCCCTCCCCCTGACTTCTGCACCCTCCAGTTCCCTGGCCCGCAGCTCTGCCGCATCGGTAGCAGGCTTTCTGCCGCAGCAGGGCTGATTGTCTGCGCGCGGAGCAGATGGAGGCCGGCCCCGGGGGCGTGGCCGTGGCGCCTGGGGCCGGGCCGCGCGCTCCCGGAGGGGCGGCGGGGACGCGCCCTGCTTCCCGCCCGGGACCCGTTTATGGCCCCGAGCGCTGTAAATCTGTCAGCTCTTCACGACGCCTTCACCTCTTTCTTCATTTGCTCCAGCTTCTAGTTTGACAACGCTCCCCTGAGGCAGAATTCTAATCTGCTTCCAATTAGTTGCAAAATGTGACTGAAATTTCCACATTATGACTGCTGTTTTACTTGCACGCACACATCTAGAAACAAATTAATGCTCTTGAATATTTATTTTTTTGAGCCCTTGAATTTACTTTCCAACTGTTTGGAATGACTTCCAGGATTTGCATTTATTCCCCTCTGAAAGCCTCATAGACGGGGTGTATTAAAACAAAACAGAACGACTGCTTTCATCCTTTAGTCAGCCTTTGCCCTCGCTGCAGGATTTCCCGAAACGTATTGCATCTGTTTAGGTTTTGCAAATAAATGTTGCAGTGTTTCTAAAATAAACAAAACAAGGATGTTTGGCTAAGGAGGGGTCCCTTGCGGTGTTTTCATAACACAAAAACATACAAATTTACTTCTAAATATAGTTCAAGTATATTTGGCCGAAACACAGAGAGTTTTGTTGGACACTTGAATTCTTTCATCTGGTGTTCAAAAGCAATTCAGATACACCAATTGGGTGATTAATTGACTTGACAAATGTACGGGCATTAGCAGTGTCACTCTGGGCACGGACTGTGTGCCCTGTTTGTGTAAATAGACTGTGTCCCTGGGTTTTTTTCAACATCATTGTCATATATAAACATAAAACTTCTATATTGATTGATTTTTACTGTCCTTTTTATGTGCTATTTTCAATCTCTGTAATGAAAAGGTGGAGTATTTATTTTATTCTGTTCAAAAAAACTTACATTTATTATATATGTAGAATATACATTATTTAAGTGATTTTATAAAAAAAAAACCAACTTATTTTTAGCTAAGCCAGAATTCCACAGAAGAGGCCTCTTTCTGTTGCTTCCCTTTTTCTTACTCAATGACTGGAAGCTTTAAAAAAAAAAAAAAGCCAGATTGAAATCCATAAAAATTTAAAACATGAACCTTTCAGATTGCAGAGACTGCCTGGGTAAGAAAAAATAGTAGTGGCATAGTGAAATGTTCACAATGGGCATGATTATGGTAGCCCCTCAAGTCCTAGGGTTCACTAATTACCCTTTAATGAGGTCAGTCTGCCCCAGCTTTTTCCCTACCTTGGGAGGAAAAGCACACAAGACAGTTGGAGTTCAAGTGGATCTTGCTGTATTTGCAACTTAGCATAACTACTTTGAAGGCCCCCCGGGCGCTTAATTGGGGCCGGGCATTTTGGGGGGAGACTACACACAGCTCTTCATTGTGCAAGTAGAAGCCACTGTGCATCTTGGAAGCATTGCATGCTTTTGTTGATGGTGCATAGTTTTATAAACTCCAAATGAGCTTATTGCCTTTTAACCATTGGGAAAGCTAAATAATGGAGAACCTAGAAGTCTCTGGGTTGGGCAGCCGCCAAGCAGTTAAAAAAAAAAAAAAGATGAATGAATGGTTTAATTGTAGAGCAAACCATTTGTTTACAGATTAAGACTTACTCGGTCACTAAATCCTGTGGACTAGGAGGTGAAAGAATGAGGTTATAAGGTACAGAGACTGAATGTCCAGGGTTATGTTTTGTGATCATGCTCAGCTGTTTTTAGCCTCCCCACCCCACCCCTTTCCACAAAGGGAGCAGAAGAATGAATTCATTAATGGTGAGAACTGCCTGGCCAAGCACACTTTCTAAAGTATAAAGAAAGAGAGGAAGAAGAAGGAGGCAGGTTGTTATTTTTTGCGGCCTGGTCAAAAAACTAAAACTTTAAGGTTCTTCTGGCTGAGAGAGGGACTAAAAGATGGTGGTTGAGTTTTCCTGTTGGTGGTGACGATCAGGAGGAGAGTAGGAGGAAGGTGTGTGGAAAGAGGGTGATCGATGGAGGGCCTCTGCGGCCGAGGCCCTGTACAGCGCATTCTCATGACTAGCAGGGACCCTTTGCAGAAATCCCCTGCTTCGTCAGTTAGTGGAGTGCCTCTGAATAGAAAGGGACTCTCCGGCCATGGCAGTGAGGTGCTATGGTAGACTGGGTTGGTGGGGGAGCTGTTATCTGACAGCCTGAATTTCAGCCTGACTTTATTTTTTTTAAATCTTTTTAAAGAACTAGATTATATTTAAAAGCAGAAGATGAGAAATTATTGCATTTGTCCCCATAGTCATTGCAGTTCATTTTTCTAATCTTATTAATAAATAGGCTTAGGGAAATCTCTAGTAAAGTGTTGTTTTCTAGAAATGTCATTCTAAACACTCTCCAGCTCACTATTTTTATTTTTACATTAATCGTGGGAGTGAAATCCTTTATCTCAAACTGCTCTTTTGTATATAAACTGTCATGCTTCCTGATAGCTCAGGATGTAAGTATTGTTTCGACAGAAAGTCTTTGTGTTCTGCTCTTTCTTGAACAAGTCCATTCCTTCAGTAATGTTAAAGTCAGTTGTTCATCACTTGGTATGCATTTGATCAGTTGAACTTTTACTATCTTAATTAGCTTAAGTTGATCTTGTTTTTTTCTTCTTTTAAATTCTGCTACTACTGTATTGGTATCATGGTCCCTTCAAAATGGCATGATTTTTGAGTCCAAATGGTGGCTGATGGCTCAGAGTATTCCACAGATTTGTCTCTTCTGTGGGGACGGTTTGCAACAGGATAGTAGGAGCTGGGGGGTAAAGATGATATAAAGATTAGGTCTAAATGGTTTCAGTGTTGTCCAGCTGTTAGTTTTTGATGTATTTTTGTTTATTTATGATGTTTTTCTCTTGATAGTTGCTATATTAGTGGAGACAGTATTTTACTTCTGTGAACATCCAACATAATTTTCGAAACTCCAAACTTTGAAATCTTAAAACTCAGTGCTATCAGACTTACTAAACAGACCGCATTTATGGAAACACATTTTTTAAAACTCATACAAAAGCATCACCTTTTATCAAAGTGGTAAAACTATGCAAATGCTTACCTAAATTTGATTTCTTTGGTGGTGTTTTGAACATTAATATGTGTTTAATCTAGGTTTACTTAGCAAACCAAAAGATAAGTGAAAAACTAGAAGAAAAAAAAACATAGCGCCCATTAATATTTATAACAGCCTTGAGGCCCTTGCGAGCTTGAAATCTCCCTGCAGTTTTAATCCTTCTGGAAAGAAAGCTTTGTACCAAATTGTTGGTGCCTCCATCATGTGAATGCTTCTGAGGATTTAAAATATGCACTACCGAAACATGCTACATATTTTGGTAACTTTCATTGTGTTCACACGCAGCACAAGAATAGAGAGTAGGGACTGGGGATTTAGCTCAAGTGGTAGAGAGCTTGCCTAGCAACCGCAAGGCCCTGTGATCGATTCCCAGCACTCCCCTACAAACCAAAGAATAGAGAGTAGATGCTGAGCTTTCTGCCTCTCAGAATTTAATATTAACAAGAGTTTTTCTTGTCTCTTATGCACCTTTTTAAAAAAATCATGTTTTTGCAGTGCTAGGCAAGAACCAGGGCGTTGGGCATGCTAGCCCCTCCTGTAGCCCTCCTCTTGCCTCTTGCTCATGCCCTCTTTGACCTGCTCTATGTACTGTTCAAGTGGATCGCTTGTGTGGTCCATTTCAAACGTGAAAGGAAAAACAGCTAACCTCTAAGATGCTCTGAAAATCATTTTTGTAAACCTGATTATACCAAAGTCTAAAACTTTCTATCTTAGCTCATATTAAAGGCTTAACATCTCCTTTGGAAAAACTAGCATATGAATCCATAAGCTTGTTATAAAGTCATGTACATTATTTCCTTGTAAAAACCAGCATTTCTCCATTTACCAGGAATTAATACAGCTGCAGGGTTACTTCAGCAGATAATCCTGTCTAGTTTTAGATTGATGGAAGTTCTGTAATATCCACAGTTATGTTCTGATGATTGGATGACAGCAACAGATTACTTGCCCTGTTGTATTCCAATTCTCCTAAGTATGTTAAATCTTAAACATGCTAAGTTTTCCTTTCTGACATTTGTAGTGAACTCTGAAGAGGTTGGAAGACTTTTGTACTTGAAAATCTAGAAGGTGCCCCAATCACATTTGTATTCCACTCACATTTGTATTGGTGTTCAATACATAAGTACGGCCTTCTTTAAGTGACTTGAGTTGGTGAGTGGCTTGCCAGCATATAGCAGTAGTCCAAGAAAGTTACACGGTGGTGAAAAAAATATGTACTGTTTTCTCTCTTCTTTGTAAAACACATTCTGAAAGGTTTTTTTTGGAAGAATTTCCTTTTGGGTTTTTTGAAACTCACTTTGGGGACCTAAAAAGTATTAACTGTACAAATAATTCTGCCCAGTGATGTATGGTTGCCGCCATGTTATTTGAGACTGAATGTGCGTGCATAACTGAAGAGATTATTGGAGAGAGAGTGTTTTGCTGTGGTTGATGTGGTTTAAACCCCCGCACTGAGCATAGCATTTAGTTTCTCAGCTTACCCACAAAATCTGTGACTAATTTAGTAAATGTGAAGATTTTTGCCCAGATGGTTTGGTTTAATTGTAAAAACTGGAAAGATTTCAAAGTACCCTTTGGGAGAGTGCAGGAAACAACAAGTAAACAACAAAAAAGAATTAAAAGTAACCATAAATCACTAAATATAGCACATATATATTATAAACACACATAGCACCAATAAATTTAAACATACACACATATATGTATACACAGTCATGGAAAAGCTTGAAGAATTGATTACAACAGCATGAACAAAAAGAATCTACAAGCAGAGCAATTGGAATGTTTAAGGATTTACTATGTTTTGTTCTTAGGGGTTTTTTTTTTTGAACACGTGTCTGTGTTTGGCCCTTCCTGGCCTTATAGCTGGCTTCCCCTCAAGTGTACTGAAGCATCTCTTTCAGTCACTGGCTATTCTCGGGGCTCTGGTAGTTACCTCACAAGACATTAGGGCACATTCTGCTCTCACCTAGGACTCGGTTAGCTGGTGTTCCCTCTCTGGGGTGCTCTCTGAAGCCGGGGCCACCTTGTTTTTCACATCCTTCAGCTGTATAACCCAAAGAAGTACATACAGGTGCAGAAAGAGCAGGTAGATAGTCATGGGTACTAATCAAGCCAGCTTCATTTTCAGCAATCCTTTTTTCTTCACACTTCTTGCATTTGATGGCCATTATCTGAGTGAATATAGTAATTTGCACTGATGGTTTTAAAGCTGCTCAAAACCTTCTCCTGAGGGTTGCTTCTTGTGCAGATCACAGCTTAAAGGACAGAAACTGGCCCACTTCCTGTTGTAGACAGGACACTGCTGACGTAAACCTCGAGCCCATACAGTAGCTTTGAAGTTGGTGGGCTGATAGGGTTCTAGAATGAACTTCATTTGTGTGACCTGCGATTACAAGGTAGGAAAGAAGACTGCTGTGACTTGGGGTTTAGGAAATAGCAGGGCAGAAGGTGATGTGGGGCTATTCTATTGCTAGCATCTACTTTGAGCGAAGTGCTTGGCATCTATGGCACGGTGTTCTACGACACAAGTGATATGGACACAATTTTTTTTTGCCCAAGAATGGAAAAGTACCCACATATTTATAAATAAATACATTTCATAATGTTCAGAAGTATAGAGAAGGGAGCTAAATTTATATGCACTGTCTTAACTGCATGTCAATTACTTTAATATTTGATTATGAAATCCTCAGCATTTTAAAATGGCCAAAGGAAAGACTTTAAGGCTTTCTCGTGTATGAGGAAGATAAGCAAAAGGCCAACAGTGTTGGGATGGCGGTTTTCAGATTCAGAAAAACCTGTGTAAGATGGGCCAAATGGAGGTGCTTCCTGCAGAGGAGTATTGTCATCTATGAGGCCACTGTTGCCCATGGCATGGGAAAGCAAGATAAACAAAAAAGGTCATCCACCCCAAAGCAGATTGATCTTTGCTGATCCCCTTGCCAACTTCCTTTAAAATATGTCTTTTGTGCCTGCGCTTGAGAGGCTGATAGGAGGATCTAAAGTGAGTCCAGCCTGGGCATCTCAGTGAGACCTTGTCTCCAGATAACCAAAGAGCTGCCGTGTAGCTGAGTGATAAGAGTACTTGCCTGTCATATGCAATTCCCAGCATTACAAAAAAGTCTTTATTTTTACCTTTTGCTATGTTCCTGTTTGCTTAGACACTAACTTCTCTCTGTTTATCAGGAGCTTTGGTTTCTGTTAACAATCATCTATTGAGTATCCCTTAAGATGGTACTACTACCCCGTCATGGTAGACTGATAAAGGCCAAAGGCTGGCACTGCCTGGTGGGAGGAGGAGAGCTTTCTTGGTATTTTAAATCATACCTTTCATGTAGTCACCTTTTCTGCCTATTTATAAAGTTGGTTTGGGGACAGCTTCTACTGTAGGGATTTCTTAAGATAATTGGAATTGGAAATAAAGTTGCAAAGGATGAGGTTGAAGTAGCATCTGATATAGCTTTATTTTCCCCTTGAGCTTTAAAGAGACTTTTATAACTAATATAAGGAATAAGACTTAAATAGGGTCCCAATAAGCAAATGAGGTACTTAGGATGACTATGTCTTTAAGTTGTGCTTCAGAGTACATGTATCGTATGTTTGTACTCTTTGTATTTGTTAATATATTTTTACATAAATGTCTAATAAAAGTTGTGTTTTTCAGAAATTCTAATGTACTTGATAAAACTGTTTTGGGGAATAGAAATAATGTACGCAGCTGAAGAAGATGCTGTGAAAGAAGCTGTACAAGGTTAAGGCCACAAAAATTCCAGTGAGAAATACAGTGAGTGTGATAAACTCAGCACACTTTGTGGGAACAGTAGTACTTTTTATTTCCTCAGAACCCTTGATTTGGGAAAAGGAGAGAATTAGGGTTGACAGAATACGTGGCTGTGTGTTTCTGTGTTGGAAATCCTGCAACAGTCTAGGACCCTGACGGCGAACCTTTTAGAGACGAGTGCCCAAACTGCAACCCCAAACCCACTTGTTTGTCGCAAAGTGTCAACCCTACAATTAAACCTGAACACTGAGGTTTTAGTGTAGCATGAAACAACTTATACATTAAAATGTTTTATTTTTGGGGCTGGGGATTTAGCTCAGTGGTTAGAGTGCTTGCCCTGAGTTCGATCCCCGGCACCACAAAAAAAAAAAATTATAAAAAAATTATTTTAAAAGAAAAACACAGTAATGGCTTTTAATGACACAGACAGCTTTTAATTGCAAAGTTATGCATTTGGCATGCTTTGGGACAATTAATGTGATCTTTGCTGTTGTGTGCATGCTGATGATTTGTCAGCCTTGGCTGGGGCAACGTGTTCACATGCGTCAGAGAGGGCTGTCTGTGTCCCATGGGGTATGTGTGCCTGTAGGTTCACCACCACTGTTCCAGGACATAGTAGGGAAGACTCGTTGATGGGAAAAAGAGTGTAGGAGATTTGCCTACTTGTTGGGAACCTCTCTTGTTGATGTTTCTTTAAGATTTTTGATGCCAGGAACTGTGCATGAAGGATGAGGGTGAAAGGTGGAGCTTGGGGTTGACATAGCTATGGTTTTGAGGCTCTGTTACAGGGCAGAGAGTTGTGTCAAGTACAAGCTTGATATGAGAAAGAGCAGATTTAGCACAAGACCCCTCTCAGCAGATTCATCCACTCACACAGAACAAACAGGATGGAGAGGGGACCAAAGCCTGGATTTGCAATTGACTGGGCACTTGCGCTTTTCCTGGATGTGCCTCCTGGCCTCTGTCTTGGCTGATGGCACATGCTGTTAAATCCACTCTGCTCACACACGTGGAATGTGTTTTGCACAGATTTGTCCTGATTGGATTGGGATTTGGGCACAGGTCTGGCCATGCCGGGCCTTGGAGGCTATGGTACAGGGTTTGAATATGATGAGAAGCCTTTTCAGAGTTTTGAGCAAGGAATTAACATGATTTAGTCTTTATATTTTTGGCAGTACTGTGGATTGAACCCAGGGTCTTTGTGCTGAGGCACACTCCCCTCTGCCTTTTCTTTTAAAAATGAGTCAGTCTCACTAAGTCACTATGTTGCCTAGGCATGGGCTCAAACTTGCAATCTTCCTGCCTCAGCCTCCCAGGTAGTAAAATTACAGGTCCGCACCACCACGCCCAGCTTAGTCTGTTTTTTAAAAGCCTCCTTTGGACTGTTATGTGAATAATTTAGAGAGGCAGGAAGAGGAATGGGGAAGTCAGTTACAAGACTTCTTCCGTAGTCCCTGCAAGAGATGAGAAACTTATTTGGTAGTCATGGGGGTGACATGAAGTGGTCACATTGTCCTAAGATAAACAGAATAGGACTTGGATATGGAAGTAGTGAAGCAGTGAGAATGAAGTGTAACAGCTGGATTTGGGGAATGGATGGGTGGGATCAAGAGTTTTATGGCTTCCTTTTGAAACAGTCGATGGCTGCCAGACGTCATGTGTTCCATTGGATGGCGAGGTCTAAAGGCACATATTAGGAAAAATGGGCATAAATAGGTTGGCTTTGAGGTTGTTGGGCTGGAAGAGGTTACTCAGAGAGTGAGTAGAATTGGAAAAGACTTGGACGCAGTGATGAGCCACGGAGGATTGAGAGAAGCCGGGACTGCAGCCACGGAGGAGGAAATCCCAATCAATCTGTGTTTCCAGAAGAAAAGTGAGAAAGTTCAGCAGATTCTGACCAGCTTGTTAGAAGCAGCCAGGAAGTCAGGTTAAGGACAAGACTGAGAATTGACTGCTGGTGACTTGAACACAGGTGATTCTAGGAAGAAGGGTCTGCATAGGAAAATTTTAAATCTGATTGGAGGACTTAGATTTTTTTGTGGATGGTGAGGAAAAACAGCAAATGATAAATATGCCACTCTTTTTCTATGAGGGGCAACATGAGATCAGGGAATATTTGATACGCTTTTTAAAGTGGGTAACTTTACTAGCCTGTCTGGATGTTGATGGGGGCCTGGTGGAGAAACTGGTTATATTAGTGAGAGGGAGGGTGATGTCCTGTGGATGGGCCCAGGAGAAATCTGGAATATGGGTGTGGCCGGGCAACAGGCCCTCCGCTGTAACAGGAAACAGAAGGTCCGTGTGTGCAGGGCTGTTGACAGGTTTCCTGGTAAATTGAAAGATTAGCAAGTTTTCATTTTATTGCTTGTGTAGGGTTCTTGCTACGTCCTCAGATTTTTTAAAGAGACATTATAGAGAGTGTTAAATATTAATTTCTTCCTTCTTTCTCTGCTTTAGAGAGCTTTTTGACCATTCTATGTTTAGACAGCAGAAATACCAGAAAGCAGAGAGAGTCAGTGCTAGACAATTTTTCCATTCACACGGCCAGGAGTTTTTAAATACCTGTTTTACACCAAGGAGGCTGGGTCCTGGAGGCACAGTAACGACCAGACCAACCCTCGAATCGCGTTAAATTTATATTGTGCTTTATTCTGGATGAATAAATAGCTTTTGATTGGAGCTGCGTGCTGGGGGGGAAGCAAGCTGGGGAAGGTGGTAGAGTGACAGGGCGCAGAGGAGAACGCGGGTCTGTCTGTGTGTGGCGGGGGACCCGAGCACCGGAAGGAGGAGCCACTCGGCCTCCTGTGCAGAGAACTTTCTAGAACCTCGGGAGGCGGGCACGGGCTGGAGCTGCGCGCGCAGGCTAGAGATGGGCGCACAGGCTGGAGGCTGGAGTGAGGGGCGAGCAGAGAGCGGGAGATGGAGCAAAAGCAGCGACCCGCGGCCGGGCTGGTCTGAGGAGGCCTCGGAGAGGTGGGCTGGCGCCAGGGCGGTGCGGGCGCGACCTTGGGGTTCCGGTCCAACCCCGAGCGCTGCTTGGGCCGTTCCTTAACTGTTTGTTTCATTCGCTCTCTGTCTGTGTGTCTCTCTTTCGTCTGTCTCTCTCTTTCTCACGCTCTAATTGTTTTGTTTGTTTGTTTGTTTGTTTAGGCAGGATCTCGCTATGTAGTTCAGGCTGGCCTTGAGCTCACTGTGTAACCCAGGCTGGTGTGGAACTCCTGCTGATCCTCCTGCCTCAGCCTCCTGCGTGCCTGGATTACAGGCCTGGGCCACCACACACAGCTCCTTCATTCTCGTTTTTAGTGGTTAGGGGAGAGATGGAGGTGTTATCTTGGGTGAATTTTTTTTTTTTTTTTTTTTTTTTTTTTTTTTTTTTGGTGCTGGGGATCGAATTCAGGGCCTTGTGATTGCTAGGCAAGTGTTGTACCACTGAGCTAAAGCCCCACCCTCCCAGGTTTTTTTTTTTTTTTTTTTGAGAGAGAGTGGACAGAATAGAAAATAGTACTTTCTTCAGAAGACGTTCATTAAAAGAGATTATTACTTTCCCAGGGGGATATTTTCTAGGTGTTTCTGGTCATATGTTATACACACTTTATATGCTATTTATTTTTATATGTTTATTATAATAACAAATTGCAGATAATGGAGTAATGATATAAATTTCTTGCCTGGCATCCCCATGGATTGCTTACATACTCCCCGAAGGTTTAACACATCTCCTACTTGGGAAGTCGTCCAGAGTCCTGAGAGACCAGCTGCCTTTATGAAAGTACTTTTTTGTTGTTGTTGTTGTTCTTTTTTTTTTAATTTTATTTTATTTTAATGGTACATTTTGATTGGCTTTTAAAATTAAAAAAAGCAGTACATGAATCTGAGTTTAAGCTGCAGTAAAATGTTATATAATGTAAAGTAGGTTTTACTTCCCCCTGGACCCCTCAGTCTGCGCCCTTGAGCCAGTTAGTTTGAACAAAACTTGTATGTCCTTCCCGAAATAGTCTCCATCTGTTCAAACATATATAGGTCTTGTCTTCTTATACAAATTAAAGTACATTGAAGAAACAGATCTGTACCTTGCTCCTTTTACTTATCTGTATGTCTTGGGTAGCTCATGTTCTATCTTAGATCCCATAATGAGACTAGTTTGACAGTATTAGGTTGTTTTCAGTATTTTTCAGTTATGAAAAATGTTCTAGTGAACATCATGTACATGGATTTCACAATGTAACTGCTCCTCCAAGTTGATTGCATCAGTTTGCAGATCCACCAACACTGGCACATGAAATGCCAGCACTTCTCCAGTTTAACACTGGATTGTAATTTTCTGGCATTAATGCAAATTTGATAGAAATTCAGTATTTGATTTGTATTTTTCATTTGGTAAGCCATTGTATGTTTTCCTCTGTCTTGGTCATCTTTAGCTTTTACCTACTTTTTTATGAATTTTTGGCCATTTCTTTTAGTTTGAAAGTATGTCAGTGTCTACTAACTAAATATACTTTTTATATTTTGCAAGTGTTTTTTATGTACTTTGCCACTATTCATTTCTGTCTCTTTATTTGCCTCAATTCTGTTTATGCTAGTTAAGCCCCCTTACCCCTAGATATTTTAAATAGTGTATTCAGATTTCTAACTCATTTCCTTAATGGCTGCTGGGCTTTGTATTGGTTCAGGAAGAGTAATCCAAGATTATTAAACTTTTTTTTTTTTTTGCTTGGTGCTGCTTTCATGGTACTTCAACTATTGTTAAGGTCTCTAATGGAAAGCATGATATTTGCCTTATTGGCTTTGAAGACCACATTTCTGTATAAATAATTTTTGACCCAGGATCTCAAATTTTTGAACCATTAATATAAATAGTTTGTAGATCAGAGCTGTGTGTCTGTATTAGCTGAAGTATACTTAACTTCTTTTTTTCATTTACCCAGATACTCAGTCCCAGGTCCTCTACCCTTGTTCTGATTCTCTAGCTCCTTTGTGTGCTTTTAGAAAAAGCTTCAACAGCTCATTTGAAGATCTCTCTCCCTCTCTCTTTCCCCTCTCTTTCGAAGGACAGGTGTTAAGAGTGGTTATTAGGATGCTTTTTAAAGGTGGTTCTTTATAGAAAAATTACCACAATATTGCTTCAACTATGACTTCATTAAGGTGTTTTACAGGTGGTTAATTATTGTGCTTGGGCAGATGGGAGGCAGAGCAGGACTAATGACTAGCTCCAGCCCTAGGAATATTTACACTCAGCAAACACACTAGTGTTTTCTAGAATCCTAGGGCACAAACATCCCTGTGTAGACAAACTGTTTAAGTAGTAAGGATGAGCCCTGGCCTTGCTTGGCATTTTGGTTTAGTACAGTGCAGATAATTGCCATGGAGGAAATGTTTTGGAAGTGTATAAAGTGTGCAATCTAAGTAGTACTGCTGTAGGTCTCATCCCTGGTGCTCCTCATTCAGGTCACCTGGGCTTTGAGGTGTTTGATCGTGGACACAGCCACTGTGTTTGGGGCTTGTTTTCTTCTTGGACTACATTTTCTGAGTGTCCTGGTCCCACAAGAGTTTTAATTTTCCCTATTCCTACTTACTGACTGGAGACTCATGTCTTTTACTTTTACCATTTTGGTCTGTGCCACCCCTGCCAACCTAAGACCCCTGAGGACATGAATGCCATCTTGCTTACTTTTATATCAGTCAATATTTGTTGAACTGGATATTCCCTTAGTAGGATTACAAGGTAGAGGAGGGCCATAAACCTGGTCCTCCTGGGTCCACATCTTTTGTCTTTCTTCTACATGGAGATCACAAGCAAAACCCTTCTGGGAATTATCTGCATTTTCTTCAGTCTTGCATTTATATGACATTTTAAAATTCTTTAAAATACTATCATTTGTATAATCATTTATATTACACCTGCTTTCTGGGGTCTAGTAGAGCACATCTGCTGAATTTTAAAGAATAAAGATGATTTCCCCAGAAGGGTTATGCTGTGTCAGAATGGCAGATTACAGTCGCATCCTGTTTATTGGCAGATTTTTGTCTGATGATTTCTTTGTTACAAAACCCTCAGGGGCACAGTGGAAGCTACTCCTCAAAAAAGAAAAAAAAGGTCATTATTCAAAAGTAGGAGAGGGTTGGGGATTTAGCTCAGTGGTAAGAATCTGAGTTTGATCCTCAGGATTCAAAAAAAAAAAAAGAGACAGAGAAAGAAAAGGAAAGTAAGAGAGAAAGTGTACAAAGTGTATACCAAGTCAACAATCAGATTTGTGAATTAAAAAAGCAGCTAGCCCAGGAGTTTGGAGTGGATAAGATCTGAGGAACCAAAGCATGAATTTGGCATCTTTTTCTCTGCTGAAATTTGTATAAAAGCTCGAAGCATAGCCTATTCTGAGGACTCATACATAATCATTAATTAATTTGTCATTAATAACTGTGACTATTGTTGAAAAGAACAGTTTGCTTTTTACCTTGAAGTTGCCATTGAACTGAACATGTTATTAAAGTATTTTTTCTAAAAAATATTCTTCCAATATGCATTTAGTAGACGGAAACTATGCGTATTAATTGTGAAAGTCTGTTTTTCCTGAACCATTTCTGATGTTGATGTTAGCAATAGCATGGTTATGGTTCTTGTAGACCCTCTACTATGTGGTGTATCATTTTTGTTGTTGTTGTTGTTTTTGGGTGGTGAGGATCGAACTCAGGGCCTTATGCTCACTAGGCCAGTGCTCTACCATTGAGCCAAATCCCCAACCTTCTATGGTATATCTTTTTTTAACATTAGGAGTTTTTGCTAGAGTGGTGGTTGAGAAAAGAAATCAAATTTATCATCGAAGATAAGCCTGTAATCCCAGCACTCAGGGAGGCTGAAGCAGGATTGCTGTGAGTTCGAGCCCAGTCTGGACTACATAGTGAGTTCAAGGTCAGCCTGAACTACATAGCAAGACCTTGTCTCAAAAACCAAAAAAAAAAAAAACCCAAAAAACCCAAAAGAAAAAAAGAAAAAACGAAGATAATGGGAGATACCCATTAGTGAGAAATCTACCATTTTTTACAATGAGTTTAATAGCATAGGCAAAGCCTGGGAATAGTTTTCCTTTTTGAGACCTCCCTCCTTCCCCTCATAAGTTCCCCAGATAAATTATTGAAGGCTATTTCCTTTCTAATATAAAAAGTGCAATCAATAATTTTTAATCTTAGTACAATGCCTAGCTGCCCAAGGAATGTTTACTGAATTCAATAGCACCTTATGATATGTTTAAGTACTTCCAGAGAGATATCCTGTTGGTTTTTATGACAGCCTTCAAAGGTCATAAGACAACATATTATTGCTCTGGTTTACAGGCAGAGAAACTGAGGTTTAGCATGAATGCCAGTGACTGCAGTCCAGCAAATGCTTATTAAACATACAGAATAATGACAAAGAGGCCCAACTCTTGCCCTTGAATTTACTACTAAGTCAGTTCTTGTCTCTTTGTTTGGATTTTACTGAGTATCTATGGATCTCCAAAAATTAAAAACAAAACAAAAAAATAAGGAAGAAGAAGAAAAAAGAAAAATTACACAAATACACGAATCTTTGCTTCTGTGATTACAGGGTTTCTCAGACTATACAACGTCTTTAAACCCCAGGTACAGAATTTTTGATTTAACAAATGCTTGTCAACAAGTCCTTGAATTAAGTGCCTTACTCAGGGGCCAAACAGCCTAACTACTGAGAAGCAACAGGAACCCCATGCTTCTTTTTCCTCCCCTAATATTTTCTCCCACCACTCCATGCTGATTTTGAAATGATGAACAACAAATGAAATAATAGGAAAACACTTTGTAAAAATAGAGTGTTTTACAAATACAAATGCAAACAAATCTGTAAGTGCCAGGGAAGCCCAGGCCTCACTTATTGTAGTGGCTTATGTTCTTATATTAGGGAGCCTGCTGGAACCCCACTAAATGGTTAGTTGCCAGCTGTTTGCTTTAACCTGATCACTTACAAAAACATAGCAATCCTCACTGGTGTGTATGTTAAATATGAGATAACAGAAATGAATGCTGTGCCTGTGGCACAAATTTCTGCAAATGTTCTCTATATATGGGTTGTGATAACTGGTTTAATTCTAATTGCACAAATATCAATGGGATTTATATCTGTCTTCCTAAGATAGTTGGAAAGAAGAAATTTAGCACATATTTTGATTTTTGTTCTACAATGGAAAAAAGCATGTTAATTTGAAGCAGTTCTTTAATGTGTGTGTTAGTACTAGTATTCCCTTAATTAAATTTGGTGGATGGCAGAAGTATTAGAAATGGAATACATGTGAGATTTTATAAAACTTCTGATTTTTGAGAGTAGAGGAAAAAGTCAGTGGATATTTCCACTGTGTATGCAAATTTAAAAATAATTCAGTAGTGATTTCATTTGTGTTATTCCTGCATATAAAAAGGGACATGGTGAAGGCTTGTCTGTCTTTATTCACCAAATAGCAGTTTTGCAGACCCTCACAAGTTCCCATATGTTAGTGAAAAACATTTTCAAGGAATTGGCAGCATGGCACTTTGTAGCGGATGCCAGCTCCTTCCTTGGGCCAATTCAACTGAGAAGAGAAAGAGGGGAAAAAAGCCTTGCTTTAGTGGCTGAATTACTCTGACAAGCTTTCACATTGCCCCTCCTCTTATTAATATTCTTTTTGATGTGAGCTTGTAAAACAGAGGATTGGCTGTTAATCTGCAAGATCTTGAGGGCTTTTGGCAGTGGCCCATAATTGATGTGTTCACATGGCTGTTGTCTGACTACTAATGATTAGACAGCAGTGTTATCTACCAACTAAATCAGTGTTGCTTATAAATCACACTTGATAAACTGCAGTTTGATTTCTTCAAAGAGTCCGTACATGTCTGCATACTTTGATAGAACTGCCAGAGGCATTTCATGATTCTGTGACAGTTTAGATTAAGTTTATTTTTCATTGCTGTTTGACAAAATATTAGGGTCTCTAACGCATGTGAAAGAGAATTTGTTTTGTTCCTCTAACGAGGCACTTAGAGAATGATACACAGAGAGATTATCATTCTCGATGGAGGAAGTACAGGTTGGCATGGCGGGTCATATCTTTGCCCTTGCTGCTTACTCCAAGATGATTGGAGTGAGGCCGTGGTATTCGGGGCCATGCTACTCTAAAAGGATGGACACCTTTGGAGAGGAAGGAAGTTCTCAGAACGTGGGCCTGTCCTCAGATTATGATATGGCTGGGGCAGGCCACCTCAAACTGTGAGACTGTGGTGGCTGTTGGTCATGATATGTGCTCAACCCATGCATCAAAACATGACTTTCTTTTATAGAAGCAAGAAAAAGAAAGGTTTTACAAGAAGGGGTAACAGCCACAGAAATCTTATCTGTTGTCCTGCTTCTTTCTCCACCCATGAGAGGATACTTGGCTGGCCACAGACACACCCAGAGTACCCCATCTGGCCAGAACTCCGTGTACCGCAGAGATGAAACCAGGTGGTGTGTTGCACATACACGGTACACTTTGACTGGGGACTGACTTTCAGTCTTACGCCTGTATTTGACCACAAACTCCTGTGGCGTTGAGTTGACTTAAACCATCTACAAAAGTAAAAACCAAAAGGACTAAATTTCTAAGGCCATTTTGCTGCTCTTTTGTAATTCTGCATATTCTTGGGCTGTGTTATTCTAAAGCTCCTCAGAACCTTTTTGCCAACATTGGTCTTTCCTTAATTTTAGACCAAATTTTTTAGATTTCAAAGGAATAATCAAGGATTATTATTTTAAGAAACTGATTTTTTTTTTTTTTTGCGGTGGTGATACTGGGGATTGGATCCAGGGGCTTGAGCATATGACAATATGCTAAGGCAGTTCTCTACACTGAGCTACTACCTTAGCCCTTTTTAAATTTTTGAAACAGGATCTTGCCCAAGCTGGCCTCAAATTTGCAAGCCTCCTGTCCCAGCCTCCCAAGTAACTGAGATTATAAGCATGCAGTGTTGTGCCAGACTGAGAAACTGATTTTAAAATGTGTTTAAAAAATGTCGCTTTACAGAGAAGTTTATATAGTTTTAAGATTATTAGTTATTAGGTTTTAATATACTAGAAAAATAGCAGTGATTATCTAGAGAAGATAGTCTTTCAGTTATTTAAATAAATGCTTCATTTAGTTTTGATAGAGCAAACAACTGTGTTAGAGTTTCTAAAGTGGCTGTAAAAAGAGCAAAATTGCATTAAGAGGTATAGAGTATGGTTTTTATTATATAAAATATGTAAGTATGTGTAAGGGCTGGATGGTAATATTAATAAAAATAATTAAAATGTTTTAAAAGATTTTTAATACTTTTTAAAAATAATATTTTCTTTTAAAAAGCAATATGTGTACATATAGCCATGAGTTTTTATAAAGTGTACTACCATTATGGCAAAAATAAGCATGTATTCTTTACTTTTAAAAGATACCAGTTTTTTTTGACTAATAATTTAAGTCACCATTCAAATCAACTTGATTTAAATTTAGCGTACTGTAATGCTAAAACTGTTCACAGGTGTTTATCAACTGACTGGAAATTATTGTAACATTTAAGGAAAGTGTAATTGAAATAAACATTTTAATGTAGCTATGGGATGCTGTTGCCTATAGGGTGCTAACAGTTTGATATTAGTGTATAGCATATACCCCATCATCTGTTTCTTGGGGGTCAAATTAAATCAAATAGCTCATTCATTTTGGACAGTTTATAGTATCCACTCTAAAAATTATGACCATATGTTTATTTCAGAGCCAGTCTCTTTTGGTTCTCTGTGACTAAGATTTAGAGGAGGCATCACTTAATATTTAATTTTATTTAATTTTTAAAATTTTAATACTTAATATTTTTAAACACTGATTGTGTGAATTCCTGCCAACACCCCAGTAATCTTAATTATTTATTATAGCTAGCCAAAATCAGTTCTGAAGTAAAACATGTATGTAAAAATAAGTAAATATTCTGAAACATGAATCCTAAGAGAATTTGATGCCTCTACCCCTCACCCTAGCCTTATTCCTTTGCAGCTTTAGAAAATAGATTAGTAACTGTGAAAGTAAGGGTAGTAATACTCATTTTTATTTACATCTGTGCATTCTTTTTTACCTTTGGCGGTACCAGGAATCGAACCCAGGGCCTTGCATGATTGTCAAGTGTGCTACCACCGAGCTATATCCCCAGTTCTTTTCTATAGTGAGTTAAGGGCTCCATAAGTTGCCCAGCCTGGCTTCAAACTTGTGGTCTTCCTGACTCAGTCTCCAGAGTAGGTGGAATTATAGGTGTGTGCTACCATGTCTGACATTTGTGCATTCTTTTGGTACCGTTTTCTTAAGAGTTTATTTCATTTGATTCTTGAGGTATTCCTATGAAATTCTTGAGCACACCTTTTTAATGCCATTTTATAGATGTTGGTACTGGAAGATCCTGGTCTCATTCTTAGTCTAGGACTCCTCCTAGGAGCAACTTCCGGAAGAGAAAAAAAATCACTCCCCAGCCCCCCAAAATAAAATCTCATTATATACCTGATTCTAAATAACAGCAAATACTCATTTATAAATCTGTCCCCAGATATTTTGAAGTTTTGTTTTGTTCTTTTTTTTTTCCATCTCTGTTGAAATCCATCCTTCAGATTTGAGTAACCTGAGCAGCACATTTTTAATATATTGGTTTTAGTATGTTGTGGGACAGCATAAACTAGTCCTGTGAGCATGGCCTGCTGAAGTTGCTGCCTTACATATCCCCAGGAGGGGCAGCATCTGTTGTGTGTGGGGGTTAGTAGAAGAAGCTTATTCAGGATCCGCATTGGTTTTGTGATTCAGTCTCCTGAAGCGAAGGCCTCTTGTCTTCTAGCCTGCCAGTGACCACAGAAGGTGAAGGGCCATGGCATTTTTAGAGGTAGGGTCTAGTTTTTCTAAGACCATAGTCATCTAGTGGGGAAAAAAATGAGTGCAGGCCTGGTGTTCAGTCATATTTCTTCACCTGGATTGAGACAGATAGTTTCAGCTTGCCTTGTGGACCACTATGGGGCTGACTCTGGCTGTTAGGGTGGACTTAAGGGGAAATGTTAGAAATTGGCTGGCTTTAAAAAGTTAGCAGCCTTGATTTGCTATGGAGGGTGGCCCTGGGCTATCTCCTTTTGATTTCTCCACCATGGCGTTGGCCACCAGACCTCTGAGACCTGTCTACTCTTTGGGCTGTTTTCCTTTGGTTTGGGGGACTCTGCTGTTTCTTCCGTATTACTGGGCCCTCAGCAAGCCACTTCACCTTTCTTCTCCATCACTGCTGGAGTCTGCCAAGTTCTGCCCTCTTTTTTGGGAGAAGGTGCTAGAGATGAATTCAGGGCCTTGCCTTTGCTAGGCAAGTGCTCTGCCCCTGAGCGAAATCCCCAACCCCTGCCCTCTTAACATTCTCTTCACTTTCCCTGAGCCATCTCATCCACTTCACTGTGCCAGTGACCCCTCTCGAATCTAGACTGTTCCAGCCTGTCCTCCCCATGCCCACCATGGCTGTCACCTATTCCACAGTTTCCACCATGGCTTCCTCACTGCCTTTCTCCCTTCAGTTTTGTCCTCTCTTGTCTGTTTTCTCACAGATTCTCTTGTGCTTTTTACCAGACAAATCGTTTGATTTTCCCATGTCCCTGTTTTAGAATCCTCAGTACACTCATAACTTGACAGTGATCCTCAGATTCTTAACCTGGCTTGGGCTTCCCTGCGAGCCGATTGTTCAGCCTCAGCTCACCGAGTCCTTCCTAGCTCCCTAAACTGCCAGCCCCTAACTGAATCCAGGTACAGGGGGCTCAGTTCTGCCTGCCCCTCCCATCCTTTTGTCAGGCAGTCCACTTACCACCCCACCCCCCGTGGTGCTCCCACAATGCCCTGGGCTTAACCGACCATCTCGGTCCTGACCACACTCTGCTCTGCAGTTTCCATTTGTCTCCAGTATCTGGCTGCAGAGGACTCCAGGAGTAATGTGTCACACACAGTGGCACCTGGCAGAAATTTGTTTAATGACAGAATGACTTCTCCAACTGTGAGGCACTTTAAGCAGCTACCGTTATAAAGGGAAGGGTGTGGGGTCAATGCAGGGCTGCTGACCACACAGACAGGGTCCTCCTGACGCAGCTGGCGTGTGTGTTGATTTTAAGATCTTTGCCTAAGGGTTGAAATGATCAGCTCCCATCATGTGCCCTCTTCCTCAGCATTGGTGCTTGTTTACTTTTATTCTAAAATGGAATGGCTTAGCATCTTTTTACTAAAATATATATATATATATTTTGTTTTTTTGCTTTTTGGTTTCTTGAGACAGGATCCCACTGTGTACGTCAGACTAGCCTTGAACTGACTGTGTAGTCCAGGTTGGCCTCAAACTCGTGGCAATCCTCCTACCTCAAAAATAATCTTTAAACGATACAAGAAATACATGTTCATGTTAACATTCAGGTAACACAGGAAACTCTAAATGAAAACTGATTCCATCCCTCTCTGTTTTTATTTGATTTGATTTTCGGAGGGGACTGAGACAGGGTCTTGCTTTGCAGACTGTGTTGGCTTTAAACTCACTGCGTAGCTCAGGCTGGCCTGGGACTCAGTGATCCTCCTGCCTTAGTCTCTTGCATGCTGGGACTACAGGCAAGTGTCATCAGGCCCGGCTCCCTCTGTGCTTTCATAGGGATAAGACTTTTAACAGGATATACAAGAAACTGATAGAAGAGAGATTGGTGCTCTTTGGTGAGTGACCTGTTGGTTTTTAAAACCTGATCTGTTCACAGAAGGGAAAATCATTCTGGATTTCTGAGAAGCATTTTTTTGGTGTAGGGCTCCATAAAAAGAAACTTTTTTTGTTTTGTGTATGGTGTTGAAATTGAACCTGGGCCTTGCTGCATGCCAGACTACTGTTTTCCCACTGAGCCACAGCCCTAGACCCAAGTAGAAACTTTAAAATTCTAGGTTATGGTGTTGAACTTGGTAGAGGGCATGACAGACCTCATCCGGATAGACCATGGCTTTGTGTTTTTGTTCCTGCTCCGGAGAGGTAACTTCTCTCTGAAGACTTTACTTTCTCTACTTCACAAATTCCGATGAGAAAAGCCACTTCTGCCCTTCTGTAGAGCTGTAGTAAGAATGAGTGTGTCTTTTAAGTGTCCTTGAGCACAGCGTGTGGCTAGGTATCATGTATGTATGAAAATACGGTGCACACACATAACATGTAGGTATGTATGAAAACAGGTAGTAGGTGGTAGGACTTCATGATTTTCTCTGTCTCTCTTTAATCTTTTTGGCTCTGTGATAAACTGTGGAGAGCTTTACCAAATTGTGGTCAATAAAATTAATAAGTTAAAGTTTAAAAGCATTCCTTAATTTGTTTAAAGGGATCAGTATTGTGGGTCAGCATTTGGGAGGTAGGGAAGGGAGAGGAACAAAACGATAAACGCACGCTGGACTGGATTTTTGTACTCTGTGTCGATATTTTACAGGGAGGAAAGTGAATGGTACCAAAGTGGTATTTTGGGCAGTGAGTCAAAACTGTCTCTTCTGTGGGCTTTGGAAAAGCAGGTTTTGGTCCTTTCCAAGACACCATCTAGTTCCCGCAGTGTGACTCAGGCACTCCTTTGTCATTTAATTGGTTGTGAACAGCATGTATTGTGTTTATAATTCGAATGTCTAAGATTTTAGCTGCAGTCTCAACTGAGATTACCAAATATAAGGTAAAGAAAAGAATTACTTTAGTTAAGAGGAATAGAAAGACGATGATTTTTCGCCACAGGCTTTTCTTTCCTTGTCCCCTTTCTTTCTTCCCTTCTGAAAATTGCGTCACCTCCAACCATTGACCTCAAGGAGAAATTAGGAGCCCTGCAAAGACAGGCAGTGCATTTATCAGTGGTCAGTGTCCACTAAAGTACATGTATCGTTCCTGTGATTTGAGATTTACTGTTGACTACTGTAGGTGCATCCTGTTAAGCAACATCCAAAGTTTACCACTGAGTTCCCTTTTTAAAGTCCCACTCTTAAGGGATTGGGAACAAGATCCAATTGATAGCAATGGGCTTGTGTGGAACTTTACAGAAATTCAGCTTTGTACAAACAAAGGGACTTGTGAAAAAGATTGATTCAAGAACACATAGGTTTTCTAGTACCTCTACATGATCTTCTTTCTTTGTGGATTATTTTGGTGTTTTAAGCATCTTTGGAAATAGGATGAGAGGAAATCAGAGAAGCCCTTTGAATGAGATATGAAAACACTGATCATTTACTGCTACTATTTAAAGAACCCCCAACTCTAAGCAGTGAAAGATGTCAACCGCACTTTTAGAACAGATTAGGTATCTGTGCCTCAGCAGTGGGACAGGATTCTTTGCGACAACACAGATGAGGCCAAGTATGTGACAGCTGATGTGCTCTGGGCGACGGGTCCT
Organism: Hystrix cristata; assembly: GCA_004026905.1. Taxonomy (NCBI): domain Eukaryota; kingdom Metazoa; phylum Chordata; class Mammalia; order Rodentia; family Hystricidae; genus Hystrix; species Hystrix cristata. The sequence goes on from PVJO010016615.1 coordinate 22,946, forward strand.
CTTCTGGGGTCCCTGTGTCTACTCCACCTTTACCATTGTCACACCGATGGCCTTCCGGGGAGACAAAACAAAAAATCGAAGGCATTGAGTCTAGTAGTTAAATCATACTCTGCCTTTACATGTTTAGTACCTTCAGTTGTGCTTTGGAAACTCTCAAGAGGATGAAGTTAAAAATAGTTGCTGTTGTTTGAACCAGATTTCACATGTGTGGTTGGCCATATGTGCCTTTGCTTTGTGACCTGCATATAGGGCCACTTCTAAGGATGTTTCTAACAGTGACGTCCTTGCCCCCGAACAGCCCCCTGGAGACAGTAGATTTGTGGCATTGTGTGCTTTCAGGGTCCTGGATGGGAATGGGGCATCACCTTCGCTCTGGGGCCAGAGACCTGAGCATGCTTAATCCAGCAGTCACCTGCAGAACTTTATCTGCACTTCAACAGTTAGGCTTTTGGTGGCTTATAAGATAATCTGGGTCTCAGTACCAGTAATGCAAAAGAAATTGAAGTAGTGATGTAATTCCCAGTGTATGTGGTTGTAGCTTTTAGAATGGTTTTAGAACGATAACAACAGAATCATCCTGAGCTTTGGTTCAGTGGTGCTTTGGAGGGAGGTTTCTGGCTTGGCCACCCACCCTGAATGACTTGTCAAGTTATGTAACTTTTCCCAAGTTCCCTTCTCATCTGTGACATTCTTTCTTCACAACCTTGTGAAAATCATAGGAGGGCAGTCTAATCCTGCCTAAGCTTGTTGCCTTAGACCCTTGTTGAGAATTTGCCCACGTTGTTTGTACAGCAAACTGGAAAGCATAAATTGCTTTGGCCACAGTTAGGAACAAGTCCTCCGCCGTGTTTAGGAGAGGGAGAACTAGGTACAACCAAAGACACGGCTGTTCCGGGTTTGTCTGTCAGGGAGGGCAATTCAGACTTGATAAGTTTTGGAGACAGGATCAGTGCCTAATTCAAGCAAGGAGTTTAAGCCTTCTCTGCTTTGCTAATGAAGCAGTGACGTTAGGCAGGTTTTGAGTGGAGACTGCAGCTGTGGTCATCTCCAAAAAGCAGCGATTTCTCCTGTGGTAGTGCAGTCTCTATCTAATGCTTTTTAAATTAAGAGGTGACTGTGAGCAGTATCATAAAACAGCCAAAAACCAGGATATGGAGAAAATGTAAGCATTAATCACACCCCAGCATGTTTATAAGAATGTAAAAATATTGATTCTGTGCAAAATAAAACACCATTCTCCCACCGGTTGTTGGCAACCTTAGAATCCCAGGATTGAGGGGTTAATAGCAGAACGAGTGTGGAGGTTTGTGGCAACAGATGGAAGGAACCTGGGGCAACCTCCCCTGTCAGGATGTCCAGGAATGCCCTGGGCTTCCCTGCTCCCTCCGCCTGGAAGCACCTGCTCTCAGGCAGCAGAAACACCTGAATGTCTTTGTTGCGTCTGGTGGAGCAGGAGTGCCTGCCTCCGGTGTTCCCCAGCCCTGGCCTGCAGACCCCTCCTCACTGGCTGTCAATTTCCTGGTACTGAAAACCGTCCCTGGCTGACAGCGTCAAATGCTCTAGTGGTGAAAGGCTGCCACCACCAACACTCTAGCTTTAGAACCTTTCTTGCTCATCCGCACTCAGGAAGCCCTTGAAATAAGGTGAACAGAGAAAATATTGCCAGGACCTCTGCAGATTTTTTCCTCCCGCTCTCTGATTACACACACTAAGTGCTGCTATCTGTGTAAATAACCTTTTCTTCTCTGCCTCCCTCAGCCCTCGTTGCTGCCTCCTCCCATGCTCTTAGACTCTGGTGTGATAAATAGCCAGGCTACTGCTCAGCGTGCACCAACACCTGGGAATAATCATGCAAAAATAACAGTGAGAGACTGCCGCGCGTCTGTTCTTGACATTAACTTTCCTCAGTTTGACAGGCTGCCACCACCAGCTGTTAGACTTATGGGTGTTTTTTTCCCCCCCTACTGGAGATGGCTGCTTTCCTGCTTTCTTCTTTTGGGCTCTAATAGGTTACATCAGTGTCCCATCAAGATGACAGAAAAGAGCTTTGACAAAAGAGCCATTGCTAAAACTGGCTGGTTCCTTATTCTCATCTTTTATTCTAGTTATTAGTATTGTTAGACCAGTAATCCCTCACTGATTTTTAAATGAGGAATATCTGATTGGAACTCTATTAGAGTTTCTCCCCCTCCCAGAAAGTTTTCCATAATTGGCTTTCTGGAATTGCTTTTGAATGTAGCAAATGCTAACATTTGGCCCTATGAGACCAAACCACTTATTGATTTCTTTTTAGTTCAGGTCTGAAATATATTTATAATAATGATAATAACATTGACGGTGACGATAGCTCCTATTTATTGAGTGCTACTCTGTACCGGGCTCTGAGCTATGGATTTTTTTTTCTTGGTGTGATCTCATGTAGCAGTCACGTTAGCTAAGTACTGTTTCTATTTCATACATGAAGGCAGATTCCCAGAGAGGTCAAGTGGCTTGCCTGAGGTTATGTACCTAGCGGTCAGGTGTTTTGCACACAGACCACCATACACAGTACCTTGGATGCAGTTCTATGATTGTAGTTGTAAATTTGCTCTGTTTGTGTGGTTATTTGGTGAGTAGCACAGCCTTGCCCACTAAGCACGGCCAGGCGACAGGGACCTGGTTGGTTTGGGCCCACGCTTATACTAGCAGGTTGCTGCATACCTAGTGAACAGTAGATGTGCAGTGGTGATTTATCGGGTGGACGTGTGATGCAGTTGAGGTGACCAGGAGTAGACTTTTGGGATGGCAGTGCATGAAAAAGAGGTGCATCTGGAGATCAGTAGGAGGAGATTTTGTAGTATTTTAAGACTCATCAGGACCTCTGTAGTGATCCCATCATTTCTGTAAAACTCTGAAGTGGGGGTAGATTAAGGCGGTTGACTGCTGCCAGATGCCAGTGTATGAAAGAGGCAGTATTTCCCAAGGCTGAGCTGCTCTGGGTTAAGCCCCTTTTTCTTATACTTTTAAAACACTTCAACTGCACTTAACCATGCATTTGGAAAGGATTATAGATTTATGTTAAATATAGTAGGATGTAAAAAAGAGCTTTGTAAGATTGTGTGCAGGGTTAAGGAACTATAATATCAGGTGAGGGTCTTTCTTAATATATAAAGCTGGGTTTAGCAAGCTCTGCAGTATGCTGAGCATTCACATTACAGGCATTATCTCATGGAGTCTTCACTACAACATGGTGAGAGTAATTGTTATTATCAATCCCGTTTCTTAGGTCCAGATTGAAGCCTTAGAGAAGCCCAGTGATTTGCTTAGCATCCAACATAGCAAGTACTACTAGGACCAGGATTTTAACAAAACCCCAGGTTTACCCCCTTAGTATTTGTGTTAATTTTCTGTGGCTCCAACAAAATACCTGACATAAACGACTTAAAGGATGGAAGTTTTATTTTTATTTTTATTTTTTATTTTTGGGTGCTGCTAAGCAAGCGCTCAACCACTGAGCTAAATCTCCAGCCCCTGGGAGGGTAGTTTTATTTTGGCTCATGGTTTCAGAGGTCTCAGTCCATGGTCACTTGGCTCGTTGGTTTGGCGCGCCACAATGAGACAGAACATCATGGTGGAGAGCGTGTCATGCAGCAAAGCTACTCACCTTGTGGCTGACAGGACAAAGGGGTGGAGGGGGAGGGGTCGGAGACCAGATATATGAGATATGATCACGAGAATGTTTAAATTATAAAAATGTATCATAGTGAAGGACACATTTCATTATTTCCCCTCAAAATTCTTCCCCTCCCTTGAAACACACCCTATCATTCTTGCCACCTTCTCAAGTTCTGGAAGCCCTCTTTCATGAGTGTCTTTAATTGTACTATCGTGGCTGCCTTAGTGTCCTGAATTGATTCAAAACATTTACTTTTTCTTTCTTTTTTGGGAGGCAGGGTCTGGGGGTGCTGGGGATCAAACTCAAGGCTTTACCACTTGAGCTAAATCCCCGCCCCTTCAAAACATTCATTTTTAATGGTCACGTTGACTTTGGGGAAGAGACAGAAGTCACACAGTGCCAGATCCTGTGAATAAGATGGATGAAGAGACGCTATAATGTTTTTGTAAGCCTGTCTTTCCTTTAGATAGCACTTGATAATTCACTGTATTTTTGATCAGGCATTGTAAAGGCACTCAGAGGATTTCCAGAACTGCTTCATAAAGTGCTTGAAGGAAAGTATTTTGAAAGGGATTAAGGTTAATGTGCTTTTTATTGTAATAAATGTTTAAAATTTAAATATGAATCATGTATTTTGATTAGCCTTTGTAGGCACGTCACCCAAGCCCCACTCTTTTCAACTAGATCCCACCTTCTAAGTTTCCATCACCTTCCAATAATGCATCAAATTATGGATCTGTTGGTGGGCTAACCCACTGATGAGGTCAGAACCCTCAGGACCCTCTGGAGGGGATTTCAGATCCAAACTCTAGCAGTATGTTGCCTTCTCACCAGAGGAAGGTCTGTGGAAGCTGATGCCGCCCTCTCTTCTCTAATAAGCTTCGCTAGTTGAAGAGATTGCGGTTTAGTACGTGGATCAGTGACCTGAGAAATCAGAGTGCAGTGGAGTGATCTTTTGAATAAGGCAAAAATAACTACTGAATATCCTTTAAAATCCTGCTTTACATATGGTACATGTGGCCTCATGTGTGACACTGTGAGATACACAAGAGAAGTGAAACCTTTTAGGGGGAACATCTTCCACTGGGGGCATTACCTGGCAGAAAGCATTGGCCACATTCTTTGAATTATTTCGCTTTCACCCTCTTTTGTCTCCCAGTATATGTTGAACTCTTGTAAATTTTCTGCTTGGTATTCTACTCTTCTGTGCTCACCTGAGCTGCTACTAGCAATAGCTTATCGCGCTTGCACAACAGTGTTCTCTAGAATAAGCAGGCTGAGGTAGGTGGCCTTCTAGATGGACCATTCGGTGATTGTCTCTGGAAAAGGCCTAGTTCACAAACTCAAGCTGCCTGCCCTCGGCAAGTCAAGTGGGAAATTAAGGCCTAAGAGAAGTTCAGCCCTGGCATTGATGCCATGAGGAGTTCGGGCCCAGAACAGGACCTCACCTAATTACTATTTTAAGAGCTAATGGAAATTCAGACTCTTCTCTAATGCTTTAAATATTGGTAAAAAGATTGGAATGTTTTTAAAGGTAGCTTACTTGGCAAATAAAACACCTCTGGGAGTGGCTGTAGCTCCTTCCGGTGTCCCCAACCCCCTTAACATTTGATATCTCCCCTAATTCCTGAAATCTTGTGGGAATTGAGGGTACTGGGAAGAAAAGGCACTTTCCTTTCCTCTCACTGGTAGTGCTGATCTCAGTACCTGTGGGAATGGCAGTTTTGCACCACACGTGGAAGTTCACACAGTAGAAAACCTAAGGGAGAGACTCACTTGTGTAAATCGAAGATTTGAATCTTTAAGATTGTATTACCTGTCAGGTTGAAGGCTTTTAGACTATGATCACATTGTGGTACTATTCATGATTAAGTTAATATTTGTAATTAACTTCTCTGAACCTTAGCTTTCTCATTTTGTTTATTTTTTTTAATTTTATTTTAAACCAAGAACATGTATTGGTACATTTTACATATAATGGTTACATTCATCACATTTATTTTGTACCTGTACATGATGCATCTTGGTAGCTTTCTCATTTTGAAACATGCTGGATGGGCCTTCACAGTTCCTTCCATAATAATATCAATGAAACTTTTATCATTGTATTTGGACTGTGCTATGGAAATAAACACAGTTAACTTGCTCATAGGCCTAGGGTACCATGACTTTTCCCCTCAGGCTCCTAGAGTCCCTAGAAATTTGACCTTGGGCTGAGGGTGTTGTAGTGGTAGTGTGTGGGTTTAGCATGTACAAGTGATTCTAATCTCACACAGCTTTTTAGTTGTGATAAAGATTGCAAGGCAGCATCACATTTTTTCCCTGTTTAAATTTCCTTCTTTAGAACCCCTTTTCTTCCATTTGTCAGCCCCATTTTAAAATAGGAACTATCAGTGCAAACTTTGATCCATATTAAGCTGCATTTACATGAAGGCATAAATCACCAGATCTGGGTGTTGGGCTGCTAAATGGTTTTCTTTCTTGGACTCTGTGATCAAGAATGCAGAACAATAAAAAAGCACAGGGCAAAAGAAGTTTTATGGCAGCTTTGAGATTAGGAAATTAAGTTTCTTTAACATGCAGATGGGTGAAGGGCTGTTCTGTTGCATCTTGGATCATTCAGGCAAGTGAACGGCAGTGTATCATTTTGGAGCATTGCAAGCTGTAGAAGTAGTTCCTGCAGTCATTTGAGCAAGGAGCCCACACAGATGACTGCTTCAGCTGTTGGACTAGGAGCACACTTCCTCTGACTTGCTGGAAATATACTCTTTTTGTCTTGTTCTTTTACTCATTTTTAAGCAACAAAAACTTTATAATATCACACCAATAGTTGAGTAGACACAAAAGATAACTTACAAAGGATGACTAGTGATATGTGAACAGGTGGGAGGGTATTTTACCAGAATGACCTTCTGTATGTCCTTAATATTTTGTTTGTTAACCCAACTGATAATACGTGCAAGGTTTGGTCCCTCATCTGCAGGTAGTGTCTGTGTGCAGCACAAAGACATAGATAACATGGAATCCTAGGACAGATGTATTTGTGTGGCTTTTCACATCTGGGAACCTGTGTGTAGCAGAGTCAAAGCTGTTCTGTAGGAGTGGTCCTAGCAGTTGTTAAGTGGACCAAATGAATGAGTAGGTTGGTCGGTGACCTGTCTGATTAGTACGTCCTGTGGTTTCTTTTGAAACCACAGGACGTACTGGCCTGACTTCTAAACTGGCCATCATGGCCAGACTTCTAAACTCGTGAAGTGCTCCTTTTGCCACCTTTCTAAGGATGATACCTGTGCAAAGGAGGTGTGGTTGTCTCATAAGATCTTAAACTGAGCTGTTACTTCTATTTCCTGGACTTAGAAAGAGAGCTGTTGTTTCTCTTTCCTGGATTGAGAGAGATGGTTGCTGAGTCTTAGGCTCATCAGGGATCTTGACAAGTTGAAGCACTAAAGGATTTGTGCATTGGAAAACCTCATGTTCTATTATTGATGTTGGGCATATGCATTTACTTCTCCTCTTATATGAATTCTGCTAAACTCTTTGCAACAGAACGTTTAATTAGGAATTGATGCTTAATACATGCTAATAATATCCAGTTTATGTGCTCCAGTATGTATAATCAAGTTTATATATTTCATATATTCAGCAGAGTAAGTTAATATATTTTAATAGTGATTTAATTCATTAAGGTTTATAAAGTACTTTGAAAACAATTTTACTCCATCTCCTGTACTTAAATGTCCAGTGATGTAGATATTATTGTTCATTGGTATTTATTAGACTTTCTCCTTTGGAAAATGTTACGGATTTGAAAATAAGATTTCAGTACAAGTCAGAAATACTCTTAATTTGGCAGAGCATTTTTCATTCACACCCACTGAAACTAAAAGGTTGTCCATTGGTGAATTTAGAAAATCACTGAAGGCCTGCCTGTAATCGAGGAAGCTACTGCTCTTATGTTTACCTTGTTCCACTTGAAAAAATAAAATGCTCATTCTAATCTACTTTACATTTTGGCACCAAGAAAACTTTCAGAGCATATTATAATTGCAAATGGAATTTGGAATAATGATCTGTTCTAGAAGCGATGTAAGCAGATTGCATTGAAAAGAACTTGCGGAATGCAGCACCACTGCAGTAAGCCTGTCTGTCTTTCAGGTTGACCCCCTGTTTACGGTGCCAGCACCACCACCGCCGATTTCCAGCAGTCTCACGCCTCAGATTCTGCCCTCCTACTTTCCCCCATCTTCATCCAATATTGCAGCACCCGTTGAACAGCTTTTGGTTCGGACTCGGTCTGTGGGTGTCAATACCTGTGACGTTGGAGTAGTGACAGAGCCAGAATGTCTTGGGCCCTGTGAACCTGGGACCAGTGTGAATTTGGAAGGGATCGTGTGGCATGAAACAGAAGAAGGTAAATACAATTTATTTTTATTTATTTTCCTATGCCCTCTACCCCATGATGTATTTCTCTCCATCTGTAAGAGGAATTTGTTTCCTGGTATTCAGAGAGGAAAGAAAAGCAGTTTGTAGGCTCTCTGAATTGTGGTAGAAATAAAAACCATGTTTATCTTCTTGTTCACGGATGGTTTTACATTGAGGGTGAGTCAGTGTCCTTAAAAGTGTTTTGCCACTTTAAATGCTAACATGGAAGGGCTGTGGGAAGCGGGGTCGGGGAACTTTGTCATAGAGCAGATTGTGGAAATTAGGGAGGAGGCTAGACCTCAAGTCGATTGTGTACTTGGTGTGCCAGCCAGTGCGTGTGCGTGTGTGTCTCGATGTGGTTGTTTTTGTGTTGCGATGGCTTCTGTTTACCTTTGGAATCGAGAGAGTGTTTCTTCACAGAGCAAGGACCGTTGTTATGATGTGGTTGTGGCTGGCTGGTGCTCAGAGCTGATGAAGCCGCGGTCAAAGGCTTAAGCCCTAGTTGAGCCAGTCGTCTCTTCTACAGCTAGAGACAGAACCTCTCCTGCCCCTTGGCTCGGCAAGCCATTTGGCAAGCATGATCCATTAGTCAGGAGGGGAACAAGGTACAAGAGAAATGCACCAATCTATCATTGCTATTGGAAAGATAAATCAGAGAATGTGCCACGGTGAGAGTGGATCCAAATCAGGGTCGGCCACGTCTCATAGCACATGGTCGTTAGGTACAGTGTTCAGTGGCCTGTGTCATTAACAGGCCAACAGATCCTGACCACCGGCCATTGAGAATTGAGAGTGCTTGGTTCCTTTGGAGGAGAAGAGTTTAAAGGAGAAGCTTGCATACCTCGGGGCACACTGAGTGGGACAGGAACATGAAGAACTGGGGAGGACTTTTCTCTCCCCTTTTACACTAGATTGGTCAAGGATAAAGGAAATGACAGCTGTGACTATTGTGCTGGTTTGTGAGAGGAGTAAGCACAAGAATGGTAGTCACAAGAAGGGCCTGTGACCTAGTCTTTCCCCAGGCTCCCCCGTATCATGGAGGAAGAGACTGAGGGTGCAGGTGCCAAGGGAAAAGGTAGAATACGTGCGAAAGAGGCTGAGTGGGTAGAAAGGGGAAGGTGTGAGGAGGGGCGAGTCCTGGGCAAGAAGTAGCCCAAGTTGTTTCTGGAGAGAAAAAGATTTTCAGGGAAATCTTTGAACTATACACATTATATTACTGTACTCTAATGTGATATGCTTCGTAATCAGATAAAAAATTTTGTAGTGCCAGGAAGAAAAAGAATTACACAAAGAAGGGGAAGGAAAATAGTAGCTGTTGTGTGCACTCTTGTTTGCTGAATTGGAAATGATAGCTAAAATTTACTTTTGGCTTTAGAAATTCTGGGGTTTTGATATCTTCTCCCTCTTTGTACTTTTTATTTATTTATTTTTTTACGTTATTCTGATTTTATTTTTTTTATTTTAATTTTTAAAATTTTTTACCAAGAATATGTATTGGTACATTGTATACATAGTGATTATATTCATCACGGTTAATTTGTACCTGTACACGATATAGCTTGGTTCCCCACTTCCTCGTCCCTCCCTTCCATGTCCCCACCCTTCCTTTTTTAAAATACTCTGGAAATCTATTTAAAACAATACTGTGAAGTCACATTGGAAGAATTGATGTAAGAGGAGTCAGAATAAAATTTTTCATATGTTGTTTGTCCATTTAGGCCTTCCCCCTCCCGTCCCCTCCCTGGTGCAGGGCAAGTGTCTGTCTCACTATGTGTCTTTGAGTTGTGCAGTTTGCCTCCCTTTAGGTTTTCCTTGAACGGAAGTGGTGGAGAAGGGCTTCCCACTAACATCTCAGTGTGAAACATATAGAAAAAGAACCAATAGATTAATATAGCTACAGTTAATTAATTTTGATACACATTTTCAGGAACAGCAAAAAGATCTGGATAGAACAGGGTTAACGTCCAGAAACTCGGAAGTTGATTTTCTTGCCTTGGCTGATTTACTCATTAGGGTGAATTGCTGTCTTCTCATTTGCACGCGGTGACTTAGCACCCCTAAATCCACTGCTTGTCATGATTTTAGTTAAGTGTGAGGTGGAACTGAGTTCCTGCAGTGTGACCTCATTGGGTGGTGGATGTTATTAAATTAGCCACAAACTTTCTGGGACAGCTTGCATTATTTTTCTTTTTTTTTTTTTTTTTTTTTTTTTTTTTTTTTTTTTTTTTTTTTTTTTTTTTTTTTTTTTTTTTTGGTGCTGGGAATCGAACTCAGGAAGCAAGCACTCTAATCACTGAGCTAAACCCCCAGCCCCAGCTTGCATTATTTTTCAATTTGCCTAGACATCTATGTAGTTTTGACTTTTAACCTTAGCCCTTAATAAAAGAAGATTAGTTAGAAAAAAAAATCTGCTTAAAAACTTGTGTAGAGTAGTATACAAGTTGAAGTGGGGATCTGATCCTCTGATCATATGTTTAAAGAACTTTCGGATATTTCTTACTATTTGATAATGATGTATGTAAAGCCTCACCCAGTCCCGCCCTGTGCTCTGAAAAATTGGTCTCCTGATGATAATGGATCCGCTTTTGTAGGCTGTCACTCATCTATCTCTGTGACTGTCTTTATTGGCTTATACAGCAGACTCATGGAAGTGGACGCTGCCAGTCAAGAAGCAGTCTTGGGCAGCTCCAGCTTTGCCTTTACAGGGGCGTATCTTCCAGGATTTGGAAGGGGTGGATGTTTACTGTGGTGGCCGGAAGAAGCCAGAGCTGTTAATAGAGTCGTTTTTGCTGAACAAAGCTAAACTTCTGACCCCTTTAGAATTTCTGAACTCATCTTAGCTAAGGCCTAGGTAATAAGACGTGTGTTTAATGTGCAGCCATTTTCAAGAGCATTCCTATTTGCATTTTTTCTCAGTACAGTGTGTTTAAAGCTTTTATACCAATTTAAAAATTAAACCCACTTGACCATTCATTTTTCTTTCAGGAAAAACAAAGAGACACACAAAACACTTTGGGGGCCAGTAATCTGGCAGAGCTAGAAGATGGTTTAGGGGGAAAGGGAGGAGAAAGAAAGATGCAATAGTTTTGTCCTATGAGGTTTCACTAAACAAAGAGCTTCGAGTTGGGCACTTATAAAACTGTTAGGTGCCTTTGACTGATGCTCTGTAGTTGAGTTGAGTTAAAATTCCTCCCCTGCTATTTTTCTTTTGAGGGTATTAAATAAAAAGCGGTAATGTTTTTCACAATCCTAATTTGTTACATGCATGGGTGAAGGTTGTATTCACCTGTGTGTTTTAAATCCTAGAAGTTTAAGTATTAATATTTGTAGTCTTGGGGGAATATTGACTAGCCCTGTGATTCTTTTGATGGTGGTGGGAGCAGTAAGACAGGAATATGAAATTGTCCTTTAATAAGTAACTGTTCCTTGTGCTTGTAATTCCTCATTTGAGGAGGGTTTTTTTAGTCACAGCCTTTGTCCTCAGTATGACTACTGCCAGTATGTGGAGTCCTGGTAGTTTAAGAACCACATTGTGCTCATGCATAAAGTGTCACTAGTGAAGTTCCCTCTGGAAGAAATTAGTGGCTTTCAGATCATGCTTAATAGGAGAGAAACACTGTTACTAGTTTTGGATGTTTGGTTCTTCTACTCTGATCTTTCTTCTTTAAGGTGAATACATAGGAGCAATGATATATTGTGCAAAATCACTCACAGATGTTGGAAGGAATTTCCTCAGTATTTTATTTCTGACATTTGGGACACATATGCTCATGTTTAGTTATTTGTTTGAAAATTTGCTCTTTTTGAGGAAGAAACACCAGAAAAAAACGTAGTATGCATGTATATAACCGTGTGTGTAAATATGTATGTGTTGAACTCGGCCTTTTAATTCTGATGAGTGTGTTTTCCATTTTCCATTGCGTTGAATCATGTTTGTTTGTTTTGTCTTGGCCCCACCTGAGAACATGCTTGATTTAGCTGTGTCTTCATCCGTGTTGTGACTGACATTTACAACTGTCTAGCACTGTCATCCCAAGCCCTCCACTGGTTAAACAGAGATTCTGAACAAAAGGAAGCAAGAGAGAGAAAACTGGCATGTGCCAGCGGTGGCCTTTCAAACATCTACAGGCAGTAGGACAGTGATTCTCAATGCTGTGCCTTCGAATCACCTAGAGAGCTTTGAAAACATGCAGATGACCGAGTGCTCCCTGGCGTTTAACTGGTCTGGATTGGTGGTTAGATCTGGTTTTGGTGACCTGGCATTGGTGTTTCAGCAAAACTCCCAGGGCGACATTAACGTGCAGAGGAGGTTGAGAAGCATTGTCTGAGGGCAAAGAGTGGATGTCCCACCTTTTGCAGTTTCCCTGACATTTTTCGTTTAAGGAAGTCACACATATTATCATCTCAGTTTCCCAAGTATGAAATGGACAGGTGTGCCTGCCTTGTTTACCTCGCAGAGTAGATAGTGCCTGTCAGGATGCTGAAATGTGCCTGTGAGCATTGTTGTTCAATCTCTAATGAGAGAGAGGGTCTAGCCCCCAACAAGGTGAGTGCCACAGAGGACTCGCAGGGCTAACTGGTGCTACTCTTCCCGAAGGAGTGAAATGGTGTGGATGGATCTTATTGTTGCTTTCTCAAATGAGCCAAGCACAGTAGTTTTATCTCTGCGTGGTCTCTGCTGAGTTACTTTTGAAACAGTTTAGAAACCCAAAGTAGTAGGGAAAAAGTGGTCAATGTAGCAAATAAAGAACTGTACTCAGAGAATCAGAGGAAGTTTTCAGAGGAGACAATGGAAATGTAAGTGGCAACTTAGGATAGTGAAATGTGATTTTAATGAAAAGACTCACCATCAGGTGTGAGAAGAAGAACGCTTCTTTATGGGAGATTCTACACCTGATGGTCCATGTATTTAGTTTCCAAGGAAAGAAAAGTGACTTGGGGAATTAATGTTTTAAAGGTAATTAACTGGAGAAATAAGTGATTCGTTTTTAAACCACCAGAGATGTTCTTAAATTCTCTTGTATCTCCAGAGTCATAAATGTGCAGTATACAAGATTTCAGGCTAATTCATTGAAAGGTAAATGACATTATATAATTGAGGATGGATCTAGCATGTGGTATTGTTATTCCTATTCTACAGTATTTACATATCAGTCTCATTACTTCACTGGAACATTTCTTTTAAAACTCATTAATTTTAGAAGAGATTAAACATTAATCCAGGCTTACTTTGTGTCTTTAGTAGCTGAGCAGAATTTGCACAATAGTTTACTGAGTGAGGTATTATTTATTGAGGACTATGGCTGTGGTTTTATAAATTCAACTTTTACACACAAGAGGAATAAGTAACATGACCACTTTGGGTATTTCATTATCCCCACCGTATCCTCAATAATTAAAATAATTCAATCACAAGGAACTTTAAAATGGCTAATGGGTGTTGCCCTCCATCAGTATTAAATGGAGGTAAATCAGCTTGTCAGTGAGCGTAGTTATTTACTCATTGCAATAATAGGGTGAAGGGTAAGAACTACCAGTTCTCTGCTGCACTCCACATTGGTCATGAGCCTGACTGTCCTGGACCATCTTGCAGTGGAGGTTGCCAGTGAGGTGGTTCCTGAGAGCCGTCACCTTTGTGGCAGAGCACCCTAGAAGTGGCTGTGCTCATAAGCTGCCCACTTTCCCAGGGAAAAGAAACCCAAGCAGGAACTCAGATCTGTGTGTTTATTGAAGTATATACATTGTCTTAGCTACCTCTGATCAAACAGAGTGCAAGGCTTTCCTTTTTTTGAGACAGGGTCTTGCCTTGTTGTCTAGGCTGCCCTTGAACTCCTGGGCTCGAATGATCCATCTGCCTCAGCCTCCTGAGTAGCTGGGACCATGGGTTCACACTCCCATGCCAGAAAAAAATATTAAACAAAAATAAAATTGGTTTAAGGATATATAATAACCAATAACAAAGTCTTCAAAGTAGTTTTTGGAGTGGTGCCAGAGATCAAACTCAGGGCCTGTGCCTGCTAGGCAAGTGCTCTACCACTGAGCTAAATCCCCACCCCCCTCTTTTTAAAATTAATGAAACTAATATTACCAGCTCATGGAAAGTAGAAATGGAGGATGGATCATCACATAGGCATTTAATAGACACTCAATAAACATTTATTGAATGAAAGAGAGAAAAAGGAACAGCAGATTTGATGGATTTTGTGCCATTCTTCTGGGTTTTGCTTTATTCCTAAACCTACCTGTTTTATGCTTTCCTGATGAGGTAATGTGGCCAAAATATGGATATGGTGAGTGCTTGTGTATTCTGCTGGAAAGCAACAACCCAGTCACTTTACCTCTTGCCAGTGTAAAAAATAAGCTGCTATTAAGTAGAATTCAGCTATTGTTTTTAAACCAAACATTTAGTTTTTAGTTCATTTGTATGAATATTTTGTTGGTGACATTGGGTATTAAGTAATGGAGCACTAAGTCTTAAACTTGCCATGAAGACATTTTTGTTACCATTTTTTGTTGTTTGATATTATAGCTTACACTTATGTGAGTGTAGAATATAACACATTTAAAAGTAATGTTTGCTTAGAACTTGGATATAGTAAGATTAAAATTGTGTTGTAAGACCTGTGTGTGACTGTGAGTGGTATTGTACGGTCTGCTTGTTTATTTTTTTCCTGAAAAGAGGGAATTTGTAAGGAAATCTTGAAAGACTCTTGATATTATAATGACTTTGAATTAAAAATATATTTCCAGTTACAAACTGGAAATAGGCTCACAGGTTGCAAAGACCAGCTTTTGGTCCATTTAAGCATATTGATTAAAGTATTTCATTAATGTTTTTACACAATTTTTATAGCAGCTTTATTGAGATGTAATTCACATAACATAAAATCTACCTATTTAAAGTGTACAAGTCATTGGTTTTTAATGTATTTAAGAGTTATACAACCATCATTATAGTTAATTTTGGAACGTTTTCTTCACCCCCAAAAGAAACCTGTACTCTACTTCTACATACTGCGCTCTTCCATTTTATTGACTTTTATACCTTTGTCCTTGATTCTTTGTTGTTTTTATGTACGAGCATGTATATTTTATGGATAAGCCAGAGGATTGATTGTTGAGTACTTTGTGCCAGGCATTGTGCTGAATGTGCTTACCAAGTAATGATTTTCTTTAACCCTCAGAATAAAATCCAAAGCTAGCTCAATATCACTATCTGTATTTTAATAACAGAGACTTAGAAGAGCATTTGCCTGCACCAGGCACCTGGTGAGCACCTGGTGAGAGGTGCAGTCTGAAATTGCACCCCCTGCAGTGGGGCTTTGAGAGCCCTTCCTCTCCGCACTCTTCCTGGGTTCTAGATTCCTGTCTACCACCAGTCAGAGGTTCCTGTGTATTTCTCAAAGTGCTCTGTGGAAAGAGGGAGTGAAATGTGATGCAATGACTGGACATTTTGTTTACACATGCAGTAAGAACTTCTTCGAAGTCTTAGCATCTGATTTTAGCAGCTGTACTTGAGTCAGGTTCAGCTGTGTCGACATGCACAAGGATCCCTTTCGGCCTCACAAGGCTGGGAGCTTCTGCAGTGATGACCCCACCTGTTTTGCTCACGGTTGGACCCCAGCCCTTGGCACAGAGCGCATGTGCCATACAGATTTGTGGACTGCTGAGTAAATTCATGGAATAAAATCATATGGTTGTGATACCTGTTTGAGTAGGGTAGCTTTCTAGCAGGACTATGTTGCTTTTCAGTTAAGTTTGGTAGACAATCAAAAATAGTTCCAGGAAAAAAAATAGTTCCAGAAATCTAGTTTGTCGCTGATTTTTTTAACCCATTATAAAATCAGATTATATTTTTATTATATTTCAGCTTCTGACCGTGCTATTATTAGACTAATCAGAACAAAAAGAAATAAAATATCCAGCATGCCTTTTCTGTTAAATCATTCATATTTTCTGACTGTAAAAGGAATGCATGGCTATTTTAGGACATTTGAGAAGATAAATAGAAATAGAGAGGGAAAACTATAATCTCACTGTTTGGAGGACCACTTAATATGTTAATTAACTTTCTTAGCTTTTTAAAAAATTGTTAACTGTAGGTACAGTGTTATTCAGCAAGTGACTAAAACATACTCCCCTGTCGCTCCGCATGCTCAACAGCATTTGTCAATGTTCTGGATTCTGACTGTTCTAATAAGTGTGTAGTGGCGTCTTATTATTTTAATGTGAGTTTCCCTGATGACATATGATGTGGAGCCTCTTTTCTTACACCTGTTTACCATCTATACACCTTCTTTGGTGAAATGTCTGTTCAGACTTTGGCCCAGTTTTGGTTTTTTTTTTTTTTTTTTTGGTGCTGGGGATTGAACTTGGGTCCTTGTGCTTACAAAGCAAGCACTTTAACCACTGAGCTAAATCCCCAGCCCCAGGCCCAGTTTTTAATAAGACTGTCTATTTTCTTGTAAAGTTTTAAGAGGTCTTTGTATATTTTCAAGTAACACTGCTTTATCAGATAGGCCCTTCCAATACTTTCTGCCACTCTGAGGCATGTCTTCACAAGTTCAGTGCATCCATTTTTATTTCAGAGATTTTACCTTTGGTGTTTGTTGCGTCTAAAAAGTTATCCTAAAACCCAAGTTTATCTAGATTTTCTTCTACGTTTAGTTTCAGTTTTATAGGTTTGCATTTAACATTTACGTCTGTGATACATTTTGAATTTTGAGTTAATTTTGTGAAAGTTATAAAGTTTGTGTCTAGTTGTTTTTTGGTTTTTTTTTGTCATGAAGGTGTCCAGTTGTTTTAGCTTACTGCTTGAAAAGACTGTCTTTTCTCCATGCTATTGCCTTTTGTGAAAGATCAGTTAACTACATTAACGTGGCTCTATTTCTGGGGTCTATTATATTCCATTGATCTGGTTGTCTCTTCTTTTGCCAATAGCACACTGTCTTGATTACTATAGCTTTAAGTAAGTTGGAAGTCTGGTAGCAGACAGTCCAAGTCTTTTGACTTTATTTTCTTCAGTACTGTGCTGGCTATTTTGGCTCTTTTGCTTTTCCATATAAATTTTAGAATCCACTTGCCCATATCTATTAAATAAATAATAATGAACAAATCTGGAATTCTGAGTAAGATTGCATTGAATCTATAGGCGAAGCTAGGAAAAATTGACATCTTGATACTATTGAGTCTTTCCAAGAACACGAACTATCTGTGCATTTACATTTAGTTCTCTGATTTATGTTTAGTTCTTTCATCTGAGTCTTGAGGTTTTCTTATATAGCTATTGTATTCATTTTGTTACATTTATTCCTAAGTGTTTAGGGGTGCTAATGCAAATGGTATTGAGGTAGGAATAGGGTGTGGCTAAGACAGGCTGGTAAGGGAACGTGACCTGAGGGAGTGGCCTGCACCTAACGTCAGCCTGAGGCGTGATTTTCAAGCATGACCCCTCACATGGTGGACTGCAGGGAGTTCTCGTGAGTTTCCACCAGAACTCCATTCTATAAATAGAAGCAACACCAGATGCTCCGGGCCTGCTGCTTCTCTACCATGCCACAGGGGAGGGGGCTCTCCCTTTGCTCTCCCATAGAAGATGATGGCTGCATCCCCAGCATCACTGCTATCATGCCTTTCTCGTGGTAACCCCTACCATGCCTTATAGGCCCAGTACACATTTTGCTGTATCTATTCTTATGCTCAACTTCCTTTTCTTCTTTTCTCTATACTTTTAAATAAAACTTTAGAACTACTTTTTGTCCCCCTCATTCAATTCTTTGCTTGAGGAGGGAAAGAACCCAGGAATATTGGAACCCACCCGATAACAGTATCACGGTTTTAATTTTTTTTTTTTTTTTCTAAGACAGGGTCTCACTAGTTAGATCAGGCTGACCTTGAACTCACTGTGTAGCCCAGGCTGGCCTTGAACTCAGGGCAGTCCTCCAGCCTCAGCCACCTGAGTGCTGGGATTACAGGCGTGCAACACCATGCCTGGCTGTTTTTAAATTTAAATTTCACTTGTTGATTACTGGTCTATAGGAAAGTGATTGATTTTTATTTATTGACCTTATATCTTGTACCTTGCCATAATCATTTATTAGTTCAAAGTAGTTATACTTTTGAATGTGGTTTTCTCTTTGTTTAATCTTGGCATTAAAACGCAAGCATTTAAGATACTGTTTTTAAAAACTTAGTAAGAAGAGTTTTTCTTTGATATGAACTATTCCATGAAATGGACACGTCGAAGCTTCATTTAATTTAAATTCTTCTAATAATGCCTGTTTACATTGCTTTCAACTTCTTAGATAAATATAAGTAGCATTGCATAGTGTATTTTTTGTACATGAAGTTTTTTTGTTTTATAAATTTGGAATTGTGTGGTACCAGTTTTCAAGAAACTGAATTGCTGAGTCATTGGAAAAAAACTGTTTTTAACATACTGGAACA